>CM035434.1:3310024-3452524 GCA_020310875.1 Ceratopteris richardii
GGGAGAGAGAGAGAGAGAGAGAGAGAGAGAGAGAGAGAGAGAGAGAGAGAGAGAGAGAGAGAGAGAGAGAGAGAGAGAGAGAGAGAGAGAGAGAGAGAGAGAGAGAGAGAGAGAGAGAGAGAGAGAGAGAGAGAGAGAGAGAGAGAGAGAGAGAGAGAGAGAGAGAGGGAGTGGGAGGGGGAGGGGGGGGGGGGGGGGGGGGAGGGGAGGGAGGGAGGGAGGGAGGGAGGGGGGGGGGAGGGGGGAGGGAGGGGGAGGGAGGGAGAGAGAGAAAGAAAGTCATATTAACGTCTTCTAGAGGCCAAACTTGGCCTATCAGACAAAAACCATGTACAAGTGTAGCAACCCTGTGTAGAAAATGAAATGAAATAACAAGTATATCACTACACAAAGCTATTTAGGGCTGGTAAGAGGCTTGGGAGATGTGGCTCTGACTCTGCAGATAGTGGCCACCTAATACATGGGGGATCCGTAATATGAGTGAGTAAAACACCGTAGCGACTTGGAATGGGTGGAGGTGGGTGTAGTATGTGGTACATCGGTGGTGGTCTGAGTGCCTCCTGAAGGAAGACAACCCAAGGGGTGGTGGTACGCTTATGCTCCATCATGTGGTCCTAGGCTGTCCTGATGCGTGAGATATCCTCCTAATATAGTCGCGGTCGACGATATCCGACCATGCGTGGTCGACATCGTGCTCTGTGCGCTGCTGCCAGGTGGAGCATGAGCCCTACAGATGGACCTTTCTGATGTAGCTCAGCTCGCTGAAAGAACTCTGTAATGGTTTGTTGGGTACTCACGCGTGGCTGATGTGTGGGTTTTAGTGACCACTCTCGCCTCTTGTATGCTCCTGTGAGGAAGCGTCCCAAGCGTCGCTGGTCTCCCATAGTCATGCACAACTGGAGAGACTCCTCTATCTGGAACTGTGCTCGTAGGTCTAAGTATGCTCGGCATCTGATAACAAAATGCTCCTCACTCTCTACCTCTGTCTTGCATACTGGGCACCACCTCTCCTCACGGGGGACTCCCCTGGATCGATTTCTCTCAATCTCGAGCTGATGTGATGAAACCCGGATAGAGAGCGAGGAGGTGGGTGCATGTGAGTCGTATTGTAGTGGTGGTAGCTTGTCTATGTCAAAGCCATGGTGGGCCAGCTAGTCTCGTGTCTCTGCATACCATGAGGAGGTGTCCCCTGCTAATGCCATATCACGTGATGCTTGGAAAGCACGATAATCAATGCGCTCTGTATCCATGCTCCGAAGTCTGTGTAATAGGCATATTGTCTGGAATAGTACCTCAACTAGCATCTGTGGTGCATCGAGCTTTGCTCTAATGATATCATGTGGTACTGAAGGCTTGCTTCGGATAAGTCTGGCAATCATGAGGATTTGTGGCCTCTCTAATGCTGTCCATACTGATGTAGCTAATCGTGGTCCCCATATGGCTGCCCCATACATGAGCGCTGGCGTAACCAAAGTGTCGAAGAGCCACCCCTTTGTGCGGGGCTCCTGAAAATATGCCTGGTGGCACTGTCTCTCCATCAAAGCTAGTGCTGCGTACCCACGTGTGATGTGGTCACGGGCTGCCTGAGACATAGAGAAGTCCCTTGATGCTGTTGTGAATGTCACTCCTAAGTAAACATATGATCTGACCCCCTCGATCGGTCCACCTTCTTCTGTGAAGAAACTATGTATGCGTACTTGTGCTGATGTTTGAAAGATCATGACCTTGGTTTTACCAAGGTTCACAGATAATCCTTTGTGTATGCAAAAGTCATCTAGGCCATGTAGATGATGCTGTAGACCTTTTGCAGACTCTGAAACCAATACAATATCATCAGGGTATAAAAGAATATGGACATCGAATCGGCGTACCTCAATGCCATCAGCCCCTTGTTGTTGTATGAAGTCCACTATCTCGTCAATGTAGAGACCAAAGAGGGTGGGTGAAAGAGGGCATCCTTGCTTCACCTCGATAGTGGATCAGATAAGCCCCTTGGACATCTGACTCTACCCGATACTCTCTCGTATAAGGCGTAGATCTCCCATATAATCTCCTCTGGAGCTCTGATATCAAGTAGTCGTCTGAAGAGTTGATCCCTGGGAATAGTGTCAAATGCTTTGCGGAAGTCCACAAGGCAACAATATAATCTCCTCTTCCTCACCCTTGCTTGGTCAATCAGGCATCTCAGAGTGAATATGTGGTCAATGGTAGAGTAATCTCGTCTGAAACGTGCTTGTCTTGGAGCCTTGATACCCTTCCTCTTAGCGAGAGTACTCAACTCTGTCTCTAGTACCGCCCCATATATCTTGGCCAATATAGGGCCAATCATGATCGTCCAGTATATAGCTTGATCCATAGTATTGCCTGACTTATGAATGGGCACTATGGTGTGCTTAGTCCATGAGTTAGGGAACCCTTCAACCAATGCACGGTTGAAGAGGTGGGCAATGAGCAGTGCGAGAGTCGTGCCTTCGTAGATGAGGTGCTCTGCTTGTAAACCGAAATGGTCATGGGTCTTACCATGCTGTAGATGGGCAATAGCGCGTCCCACCATAGTGGGTGTGAAGAAGTCAGAGGTAGTAGGACGTAAGTTGGACTAGGATCTCGTATAGGCTCCATGCATAGCTATGCCAAGTGCTCGGGTCTCGGATAGGTGTTTGCCGTCTTCTCTCTCTCAAAAGTCGCTATGCCACTACACCTTCTTGACTCATGAGCAAATGGTAAATATCGCAATAGTGTCTCTCCTCCCAATCTCGTTTGCGGCGAGTAAGGCTCTGCATGCGACGTTGTGCCTGTGTGCTCTAAAATCTGTAGGTGCTTCCATAGCTCATGGAAATCTTCATCATACCAACGGTTCTAGGGCATGGATCCTGTGCGTGGAGGGCGCATATGTGTGCGGTGTGGGAAGCTACGGAGAGCTGAATTCTGTAGGATGGTGGTCATTTGTGATGTAAGTGTATCCAAAGGTGAGAGTGGATCGAGGGAGAGTAGGCGGGTGTGTAAATGGTGTGCATAAACGTGTGAGAGCTCATGTGTGAAGTGTATCGTGGTGTGTGTCTTAGTGGGTGAGGGAGGGTCTAATGGAATCGGAGATGAGAGTGTGAATGTGATAAATGTATGGTCAACACCAAGTGGGTGTCGTCCAATACTAAGTGAGGGGATGGGTGAAGCTCCAGTGGTGGTACCCAAAATGTAGTCGACTATGCTCTCACCTCCCCCGTGAGGGAAGCAAGTAAATCTGCCCGATCCTGGCCAAAGATTCATCCTGTTATATATAACGAGATGATGTCGGCTGCCTAGCTCGAGTAGATGTCTTCCATAGCCGGTGGTGTCCTGACCCATACCTGCCGATACTCTGCTTATGCTAATCTCATTCGGGTCTCTGGCCCTCATTGGATGTGGGTGATCCATGTCGTATGCCTCGCACTGATGTGATTGAGTGCGGCCATTGAAGTCCCCCATAAGGAAGACTTCACCTAGTGTGCTTTAATGTAGTATCTCATCTGAAAGTGTTGTGTATGGTGAGTCTTTGTCTCGGATCGGTTCCCCAAGATCCTATCCGTATCGAGATGAGAGAGATAAAGATAGAGAGAGAGAGAGAGAGAGAGAGAGAGAGAGAGAGAGAGAGAGAGAGAGAGAGAGAGAGAGAGAGAGAGAGAGAGAGAGAGAGAGAGAGAGAGAGAGAGAGAGAGAGAGAGAGAGAGAGAGAGAGAGAGAGAGAGAGAGAGAGAGAGAGAGAGAGAGAGAGAGAGAGTCCGATTAACGTCTTTTGGAGGCCAAACTTGGCCTATGAGACAAAACCATGTACAAGTGTAGTAACCTTGCATAGAAAATGAAAGAGAGAGAGAGAGAGAGAGAGAGAGAGAGAGAGAGAGAGAGAGAGAGAGAGAGAGAGAGAGAGAGAGAGAGAGAGAGAGAGAGAGAGAGAGAGAGAGAGAGAGAGAGAGAGAGAGAGAGTCCTATTAACGTCTTCTGGAGGCCAAACTTGGCCTATGAGACAAAACCATGTACAAGTGTAGTAACCTTGTATTGAAAATGAAATGAAATAGAAAGTACTCGCTACACAAAGCTATATAGGGCTGGAAAAGGCTGGGGAGATGTGGCTCTGACTCTGCAGATAATGGCCACCTAATACATGGGGGATCCATAATGTGAGTGAGTATAATACCCTAGCTACTCGTGATGGGTGGAGGTGGGTGTAGTATGTGGTACATCAGTGGTGGTCTGAGTGCCTTCTGAAGGAAGACAACCCAGGGGGTGGTGGTATGCCTCTTCTCCATCATGCGGTCGTAGGCTATCCTGATGCGTGAGATATCCTCATGATATAGTCGTGGTCGACGATATACAACCATGTGGTTGGCGTCGTGCTCTCTGTCCTTCTGCTTGGTGGAGCGTGAGCCCTATAGATGGACCTCTTTGATGTAGCTCGACTTGTTGAAAGAACAGAGTAATGGTCCGTTGGGTACTCACTCGTGTCTGATGTGTGGGCTGTAGTGACCACTCTCGCCTCTTGTATGCTGCTGTGAGGAAGCGTCCCAAGTGCTGTTGGTCTCCCATAGTCATGCACAATTGGAGCGACTCCTCTATCTAGAAATGTGCTCGTAGGTCTAAGTATGCTGGGCATCTGATAACAAGATGCTCCTCACTTTCTACCATAGTGGCATCGGTTTGCGGACCTAAACCTGAGAGAAGTCGGTGTGGCACTGAACGGTGTTGATCAGTCGGTGCTGACTGGCTCGAGCGGGGCACTAAGTCAAAAGCGAACCGGATTTTGGTTCGATCGGTGCGTTTAGGAATCGGATCATATTCGGTGCTTTATGGTGCATAGTCACCTCGGTTAAATGTTAAAATCTTTTTTATTTCTTAGGTCACATCATCACTTGCATGATACTTTTTGAGTGCAACTTCCGAGAGCTCTGTAGGGATGTCGGACGCAAAGCTGTGAGAGGAGGAAGAGAGGGGGAGCGAGAGAGGGGGGGAGCGAGAGAGAGAGAGAGAGAGAGAGAGAGAGAGAGAGAGAGAGAGAGAGAGAGAGAGAGAGAGAGAGAGAGAGAGAGAGAGAGAGAGAGAGAGAGAGAGAGAGAGAGAGAGAGAGAGAGAGAGAGAGAGAGAGAGAGAGAGAGAGTCATATTAACGTCTTCTGGAGGCCAAACTTGGCCTATGAGACAAAAACCATGTACAAGTGTAGTAACATTGTGTAGAAGATAAAATGAAATAAAAAGTATATCGCTACACAAAGCTATATAGGGCTGGAAAAGGCTGGGGAGACGTGGCTCTCACTCTCAGATAGTGGCCACCTAATACATGGGGGGATCCAAAATGTGAGTAAAACGCCCTAGTTACTGGTGATGGGTGGAGGTGGGTGTAGTATGTGGTACATCGGTGGTGGTCTGAGTGCCTCTTGAACGAAGACATCCCAGGGGGTGGTGGTACGCCTATGCTCCATCATGTGGTCGTAGGCAATCCTGATGCGTGAGATATCCTCTTGATATAGTCGTGTTCGACGATATCCGCCCATGCGTGGTCGGCGCCGTGCTCTCTGTGCTGCTGCCTGGTGGAGCGTGAGCCCTATAGATGGACCTCTCTGATGTAGCTCAACTCGCTGAAAGAACTGGGTAATGGTCTGCTGGGTACTCACCCGTGGCTGATGTACGGGCTGTAGTGACCGCTCTCGCCTCTCGTATGCTGCTGTGAGAAAGCGTCCCAAGCGTCTCTGGTCTCCTATAGTCATGCACAGCTGGAATGACTCCTCGATCTGGAACTGTGCTCGTAGGTCTAAGTATGCTGGACATCTGATAACAAAATGCTCCTCACTCTCTACCTCTGTCTGGCATACTGGGCACCACCTCTCCTCACGGGGGACTCCCCTGGACCGACCCCTCTCAATCTCGAGCTGATGTGATGAAACCCGGAGTTGTCCAATGACGACTCGTAGGTGGTGGGGAAGGTAGGTCTGCATGTATCTCGGAATCTCGATGAAGCCCGTGCCCGATATATGTAGAAAATGCTTGCGGTAGTAGAGCATTTTCGGTGGCAATGTACCCCTAGGGCTCACCCATGTCCTCTGTATGTATGTATGCCATATCTCCTGACGAATGATCCTATTCCTCTCTTGATGAGAGAGCGAGTAGGTGGGTGCATGAGAGTCGTACTGTAGTGGTGGTAGCCTGTCTATGTCAAAGCCATGGTGGGCAAGCCAGTCTCGTGTCTGTGCATACCATGAGGAGGTGTCGCCTGCTAATGCCATATCATGTGATGCCTCGAAAGCACGATAAGCAATGCGCTTTGTATCCATGCTCCGAAGTCTGTGTAATAGGCATACTGTCTGGAATAGTGCCTCAACTAGCATCGGTGGTGCAGCGAGCTCTGCTCTAATGATATCATGTGGTACTGAAGGCTTGCTGCGGATAAGTCTGGCAATCATGAGGATCTGTGGCCTCTCTAATGCTGTCCATACTGATGTAGCTAATCCTGGTCCCCATATGGCTGCCCCATACATGAGCGCTGGCGTAACCAAAGTGTCAAAGAGCCACCCCTTTGTGCGGGGCTCCTGAAAATATGCCTGGTGGCACTGTCTCTCCATCAAAGCTAGTGCTGCGTACCCCCGTGTGATGCGGTCACGGGCTGCCTGAGCCATAGAGAAGACCCCTGATGCTGCTGTAAATGTCACCCCCAAGTAAACATATGATTCGACCACCTCGATTGGTCCACCTGCTGCTGTGAACAAACTATGTCTGCGTACCTGTGCTGATGTATGAAAGATCAAGACCTTGGTTTTACCAAGGTTCACAGATAACCCTCTGTGTTTGCAAAAGTCATCTAGGCCGTGTAGATGATGCTGTAGACCTTCTGCAGACTCTGAAACCAATACAATATCAT
Organism: Ceratopteris richardii; assembly: GCA_020310875.1. Classification (NCBI taxonomy): domain Eukaryota; kingdom Viridiplantae; phylum Streptophyta; class Polypodiopsida; order Polypodiales; family Pteridaceae; genus Ceratopteris; species Ceratopteris richardii. The sequence continues at coordinate 3,316,904 of CM035434.1, forward strand.
TAGCGTATAAAAGAATATGGACAGTGGACCCGTGTACCTCAATGCCATCTCCCCCCTGCTGCTGTATGAAGTCCACTATCTCATCAATGTAGAGACCAAAGAGGGTGGGTGAGAGAGGGCATCCTTGCTTCACGCCAATGGTGCTAGCAAGTGGATCAGATAAGCCCTCTGGACATCTGTCTCTACCAGATACTCTCTCGTATAAGGCGTAAATCCCCCATATCATCTCCTCCGGAGCTCCGATGTCAAGGAGTCGTCTGAAGAGTCGATCCCTGGGAACAGTGTCAAATGCTTTGCGGAAGTCCACAAAGCAACAATATAATCTCCTCTTCCTCACCCTGGCCTGGTCGATCAGGCATCTCAGAGTGAAGATGTGGTCAATGGTAGAGTAATCTCGTCTGAAACCTGCCTGTCTTGGAGCTCTGCCCTTCCTCTCAGCGAGAGTACTCAACTCTGTCTCTATTACCGCCCCATATAACTTGGCCAATATAGGGCCAATCATGATCGTCCGGTATGTAGCTGGATCCATAGTATCACCTGACTTATGAATGGGCACTATGGTGTACTCAGTCCATGAGTCTGGGAACCCTTCAACCAATGCACGGTTGAAGAGATGGGCAATGAGCGGTGAGAGAGTCGTGCCTCCATAGATGAGGTGCTCTGCCTGTAAACCGAAATGATCATGGGCCCTGCCATGCTGCAGCCGGGCAATAGCGCGTCCCACCATAGTGGGTGTGAAGAAGTCAGAGGTAGTAGGACGTGAGCTCTGCGGTCTGGGAATGGGAGGCTGGTCTGGGATCTCGGATAGGCTCCGTGCATAGCTATGCCAAGTGCTCGGGTCTCGGATAGGTGTCTGCTGTCTCCTCTCTCTCAAATGTTGCCATGCCACTACACTGTCTCGACTCATGAGCAAATGGTAAATATCCCAATACTCTCTCTCCTCCAGAGAGAGAGAGAGAGAGAGAGAGAGAGAGAGAGAGAGAGAGAGAGAGAGAGAGAGAGAGAGAGAGAGAGAGAGAGAGAGGGAGAGAGAGTTTTTTTCCCAAGACTAATGTAGGACTATGCAAATACAGGTTTGTCTATCCCCGTTTTCATTCTCACATGTGTCTGTCTCTGGTCTTTGATCTCGTAACTTGTATATCAGAGCTGAAGTTTGTCAAGCTGCTGTTTTTGGAAGCTTCTGTGACACATGGGAGGATCACTCTGCTCATAGCTGCCACCTCAAGAATGCATTTTGTCATAGCTTAATCCTATGATGATTTGCTATTACAAGCCAATTGTGATTGCTATTCAGCATCTCAAGCTCCATATGTAATCTCTTAAAAGGCAGCCTCATATTATTTGGCAGAGAAGCCTCCAACACTTGTTTCAACGTCAATACTGTAGCAGGTCTGCATGTGCTCTCTCTCAGCAACAGGAAGGAGACAATCTGAGTGGTGATTTCGGCTCCAAACAAAGGGTTCTCAAGTCAACCATCTACTTTTTCGAATCCTCTATCAGAAGGTTGATCTTGCAGAATTAGGAGTACGAGCTGAGCATGAGGTCCTTGTATTTACGAGTACTCGATGAAATTTGTCGATTAAAGGTTTTTGTGAAGCAAAAGATCTAGCTATGAAACCTGTTCTGATGAACAGACCATAAGCCTCTTCTGAAAGGCAGACTTCTGTCTTAAAAGTTTTTATCATCTTTATTTTCATGCCTGTGATTCAAGAGTGCTCAAGTTTCAGACCTTCCTCTTCTGCATTCACGAAACTATGGATCCATTGGTGCTGCCATTCTCAAGGGCAGGATTGAAGCCCAAAGTTGCACCTGCTATCATCATCTTTTGCGAAGTGGTGTTTTTATGCATATGTTTTATGGATTATGCATGGCAATGATCTCCTCATATTACGTAAAGCAAAGTTGCTTGTAATATTCAGCTTGTCTGAATTGGCAATTCGCTCGATGGCAGAGCGGAAGTCCCTATCAAAATGTGAATGAGCACATATTGACTTTTTTTGTATGTCATTTTCTTAATTCTCAAGAGCTTTTGTAAGTTATCGATAGACTTCTTGAAAAAAAATTGGTTCTGAATGGGGACCAGACTACATCATGATCCTCCCAAAAAAATATAGAATACAAGAAAACTCTACAGGAAGTAGAAAGAGGAAGTTTATTTGCATCTTATTTTTCAAGAAGTTTTAGCTGAAGCAAAGTTGCTCTTAGTATTCGTTTTGCCTTAGTGGCTTTGCTGTATCGAGGAGAGGAAGTCCCTATTAAAAAATGTGAGTAGATGTTGACTTCTTTTTAATGTCATTTTCCCAGACCCCAAAAACTTTTGAGGTTATCTGTGGACTTCTTGAAAATAAATTTGGTTTGGTATGGGACCAGCCCAATCCTCCCGCATAACAATATGATCTCACCACTTCAAGCACAAGCTTTTTTGATGTTCCTCTTCAACAACTATGTCTATCAAATCCATAGTCATGAAATCTTATGTTCGACAATAAAGAACATCTCAGCTTATGCGTAAAAAGTTGCAGACTTCAGCTTGTTAAAAGATGCGACTTCACCATTTTCATACAACAATCATTCAACGCTAAACTCATCAATACTTATTCTTACATCTATGATTACCTTTCAACCTTATGCCTCTGCATATACCTCTTGTCTGAACTCATATCCAACCTCTCTGTGATGCTACTTAAGTTTCATCTCACTTATACAACCCAACTATGTAAACCCCTGTTTTTGTGGGATAAGGGGGTCCCATGGGTACTATGCCCTTCCTTGTGCAGTTGCAATTTCAAAGTTAAAGCTTGGAGGAGTAGGCCTCGGCTGAACCCCCATTAAAAAAAAAAGTGTATAATTCACTATTTATCCATTACCTGACAACTTGAATTGTTTTATCTAACCCTAATGAGTTCAATATTATGAAACTAATGTCCACAGCTGATTTTTGCATCATGCTTAGTAGCTAGTGTACTTTGTTTTGGCAAGAAAAAGCCTATTGTAGAGACTTCTAATTGTGAGGCTAAGTATAAGGTAACTTTCACAAGTAAGATTCAATCTGATGTATCTTATGGCTGGTTGGTTTGGATGTTGATCAAACCTCTACCACCATCTTTTACAAACATTTTTAGCACATTGGAAACTACAAAGAACACTTAGTTCCATGCTCATACTTAGCTAATTGAGGTGCATCACCATTACAAGCAATCTCTTAGCAAATTGAGGTGCATCATCATTTCAAGAAGAGAGACTCCTACTACAGAAAACTTGGGCATGTGAACACACAAGACAAATGTTGTAGACCTTTTCACAATGGCATTGTCTCTTAAGAAACATAATGCTTTTCGCAAAGCTTTGGGCTTACACCCTTTTATGGATTAATCCCAATCCATATAGCTTGGCAATTCCTTATAAGTCAAAGCAAACTCCTTGTTCATAGCATCATTGCTAGGTAGGAATTATCCATACATCTTTGTAGTGGGGTGTGTGAATGCAGCTAGGACCATCAGATTCATTTTTGTTCCTCCTAAGAAGGTCCCCCCCCCCCCCCCCCCAAAAAAAATTAGGATACATACTCATAACCTTAATGAGCTACTTTTCTTTGGTTATTCCATGCTTAGTAGTAATACATTGTGTATTTTGCTTCCAAGCTGCTTCATCCTTGTGCTATTTTTGTGTTCTTGTTTCTCAAACTCAAATCTTTAATTTAAAAAAAAAAAAAAAAAAAGCACTTCGAGCTAGGTGGTAGTTGCTTCATTGCTAGAAAAAACATAACAACATTGGTACCCTCTTTCCATTTGACAAATGCTAAGATTTTATCTACCATGCACAAAACTAAACCAAACCCTTCGAACTTTTCAAAGGCCATTATGCTACCTCCTATAAAATTTTGTTGTGCCCTTTATGTTACTTGAAAGGATCATGTTTCAGAAATAAATTAGTGTCTGTGTCAATCTGCAGAGAGGTTAGGCCGATATGAAGATCAAGAGCGAATGATGTGTATGAAGAAGGTGAGAAATGCAAGAGCATGCACACACATGCATACTCAAGAAGAATGATGTGCTAGAGCTGACTTTCACCGGGTTAGATATGACTTGCCCTAGTTTCTCTAGGAGTCCTTGAAAATGTAGCTCTGGCCTGGCCATAATTTCCCAATTGAGGTATTGTGATGCTTCAAACATTGCCTGGGCTAATTCCACCATTTTCATGCACAATTTGGTTCTCTCAATATCGAAGTCAGCTTGGGGGTAATTCTTACTAGATTCTCCTACTTGGGGTCCTTCTTGTATTCTTGCTTGATAGGCCTAAAACAGCATATCAAAGTTTTTTGGGGTGGGATCTGCTAGTACTGATCCTAGTTTAGAGGTGATTATTCGTGGTTTAGCCTCCTGTGATGTCATGTCTAAGATTTTAGTTCTGCTTTCCCTTAGGCTTTCCTCTAACTCACTGATTTTCTTACCCCATTTCCTCATGTCGCTCTCGTGAGTCTTTCCATGTTCTAGTTTTCTTTCCTGTTGATTCTCCTACCTTATTGGCTTCAACTATTTTTCCTGGGTTTTTTGGTTGTGTTTGCCTTTGTGCTTGGGCTCTAGTAACTGCCTGGATGGGTATGTACTGAGGTACGGAACCTTCGGAATGCTGCATTATGCCTATCACGTTGATGGGCATCACTTTCGTAGACGTGTTTACAGGGTTCTTGGGGCAATCTCTTATGAAGTGCTCCTTTCCACATTTAGGACAAAAGCCTTGAATATTGAAGTACTGTGACTGTATTGCAGTTGCTGCATGTGGACAATCTCATATGAAGTGGTCTCCTTGACACTTAAAACATGGTCCTTTGGGTGCTTGTGGTCCTAGTTGTCTAGCCTGCAGTCTTGGGTTGGGGTTTATGTACATGACCTGAGCATAATCTGGTTCCCAGTTTTGCTCATATACAGGGTTCTCATAGTAAGGGTCTGAGTTTTTCGGTGACTCCGTGTAATACGCTGGTGGGCTATCCACATGAGTGGAGTCAAAACTATTTGCATTAGGGTCATTATTCGTGATCAAAGGAGTTGTGGGTGCTAATGCCATGTTGGAATTCTCCTTCGGTGTAGCATACTTTACCGAAACTACATTAGCAGGGGGTGGAGGTTGTTGTCCTAGGACAGGTTGCGGTCTTGGTTGTGTTTGATATGGAGTTTGATATTGAGGGGGGGCTCGATATTATTGCTCTGACTAGTACTGCCCTTGGTATCTATCTGGCTGATAGTGCTGAGGATAGTTCTGCTTAACCACTTGTTTGCTATATGGACAATCCTGAGCAGTATGATTTGTGTACCTTCGCTCTATAGTACAATACGCTCCGTTGGAGTTCCCAATGGGTTGCAATGCATGTGTACACATGTTCACCATATGGTCGCCTCCACAACTATAACACCTTCGGGGGGGGGGGGGGGGGAGCTGATTTGATGCCTAGTTTACTCGACACTTCCAATCGTCTGGCCACTTGTTCCGCTAAGTCTTCTATGGAGTTGGAATGCCTGGATGAAGTCTCTGTGGTGTTATCCCAGTCTTTGCGAACCTTGGGAAGTTCTAGTTCGTCTCCTAAGGTATCTTTTATGTCTACACAGATCCGTAAACATTGATCCAAGGTTCTTGTCTCCTTCAAGAAGATGTATGATCTCAACTTAGCACTTAGAAGGCCATCTATGAAGAAAGCTATCAACTTAGCTGGAGTGGGTACTTCCAAAGGGGGAAATCTTTCTATGTACCATCTAAATCTTCGATCGGCCATCCTCACTGTCTCTTGAGGGGTTTGTTTAAATGTGTGTATCAGCAAAGACATGTTGTGTTGGATTCCACTCTTGGAAAAGTCTCTAATGAAGGACTCCATCATATGGTGGATGTCTCTAAATTGATGTTGGTGCAATGGTTGGAACCAATCCAATGCATCACCTTTTAAAGTAAGTCCAAAGGCATTAAATTGTGTAAACATGTCTTCAACTTGTTCAGCTTGTAGCACCTACTTGAATTCTGCTACGTGCTCATAAGGATCTCCCGATCCGTCAAAACAATTTTTCATAGCCTTTATTAATTGAGTAGGCCTCAAGGTTCTAGGGTGGTCTCTTGGTCTAGGTAGGGGAAATCCGTCCCCACCCCTATATGCCCTATGATCCCTGAGAGGTTCTCGTTCACTTCCACTTTTAGTAGGGGCCCTCTCCCTTCCTGCACAATGGATAAAACTACTCTCTGCTCCTTCCTTGTTCTTCTCTTTATGTCCTTGAGATATGCCTTCACCCAAATTATCTTTAGGTGTTTGTGATTTTGCTAGAGGAAAAACTAATTCTCCTCTCCATGTATACACATGTCTTCCATGTTCTGTGACCTTATACATTCGTTCTGAGGTGTCATCTAGACCTTTCCTGGAATCTTTGGGTCTTTTAATTTATAAATCGTGTTTGATCCTGCCGCAGTAGGTCGTTCTGGCCTATATCTCCAAGAAGCTTCGTGAGTCTCCTTATTCTAGAAGAATTCTATACTCCTATTGTCTTGGGGCATCCACTTAAGAGTTATCACCCTTGTTAGTATGGATTTTCCTCTTCGTGTCGTGGGTTCCTCAATCTCTTTACCATGTCCTTCCGCATCTAGGTCTGCATTCTCTACCATCTCTCCTAGGTCATTGGTTGAGTTCACCCTAATTGCAATGATATACACCGTTCCTTCCTTGTCAATCTAAACCTCATCTTCAAACTTAACGACTGGATGTCCCAATCCCATAGGTTGATCGGGATTATGTAGCTGAATCAGTGGCCTATGAAGGCCATCCTCATATACTTGGGCACCGAATCTATTTGTACGAATGTACTCCAATTGAGTCTTGTAGGGTCCCTTCGTCTTTTCTAGGTGGGCTACATTAAACGACACTGCTGGTCTACTCGTGTTGAAAGACATGTCTAAGTCACTTGTATCCGAACTAACCTCGTGTGGATAACTACCTAGCTGTTGTGCCCACGATCGTGCTGTAGTTCTTACGCTAGCCTCAGAAGATCTTACACTCTGTTTATCACTTTTTCCTTAGTATTTTCTAGACCTCATGTTCATTAATCCTAATCTCACCTTACTGCGCTCACCCCTTCAATTCGGTCAATCACTTAGTTATTTTTGAATTTTCTTTAGAGCTTCTTTTCTTGTTTTCAATTGTCGCACGGAATCATTTTGATATGTTTTGATGTTAATTCATTTGAGTGTTGTGTATTCAATTCACAAGAATTCTTTTAGGCATGGTCCCTTTACTCACGTCTTCTCTCATTAGCTACCTACCACTCAATGAGCTAGGGCGATACCTGGCTACACTAGAAGTCCTAAGACACTCCGTTGATCACAAGATGACAATACTCAAAGAAATCATCAACAATTCAAAAAAATAGAAATTTCACTTACAGAGTTCTCCTGGACTTAAAAAGTTTCTTTTTGACTTGCCTAAGAACTCAAGGTGTTTGCCCGCTTCTTCCTTTGCTCTATGCCACACACAAGAGGACATAATTAATGTCCCAAAATTTGACCCAAAAAATTTGAAATTTTGTGCGCAAAAACCCTAATTTTGCGTTTGGTCTGACAGTCGCGATGGTCAGACACAATCGCGATGGTTAGACAAAGTCGCGATGGTGTGACACCCACGATGGTCAGAAGTCACGATGGTCAGTCACAGTCGCGACTATCAAGTCATGATGGTTAGTCACAGTCGCGACTATCAAGTCACGATGTTCACTCAGGATCGCGACGATCAAGTCAGGACGATCAAGCCCCACGATGATGAGTGAGGATTGCGATGGTCAACACACGACGGTCAAGCGATGATGGTCAGGGTCACGACTATCCGGCACACAATCGTGACGATCAAGCCATGACGGCCAGTCAGGATCACGATTGTCAAGCACCATCGCGATGGTGAGCTGTGATCGTTATGGCATGAGCCAATCGCCATGATGGTCAATGACCATTGCGATGGCTAGACGTAGTCACAATGATGTGTCATCATCGCGATGGTCAGAAAATCATGCAATTTCACAAAATCAAGCCTAGATGTGTGCAAGCGCTTACCTAAGGTCCTCCTTCATGCAAAAAGTTCGCTCAAAATCATACCTTTTCTGACAGTCAGGATGGTTAGCTTCAACGACAATTTTCTAAGAAAAGATGGAGTTTTTACCTGTGTTTCCAATAAATCCGTGGTTTCCAAAGGCTGCCCTACAAGATTAGTGCTCCAGAAAACATGTACACCTGCAAAAGCTCTCTCACACTCACACACACACAAATGAGGGAAAGAGAAGAGAAAGAGGGAATATGATTGATTTTTTGTGATTTTTTGGAGTTTGAGATAATGATGGGGAATGATACTAGAAGAATAAATGAGTAAAAGTGTGTAAAAACTAACTACAAACAACAAAAAATCAAAACAACAAAGCAACAAAGAAATTTTACCTTCCAAGGATTTTCTCCAATACACTTACCATCACACGCTCAACCTAGAGCTCATCCCCGACAATAGTGTCACTCTAGCACAATGGGAAGTACCAACGTGAGGAGCTTCACCTCGTAATTGTCAATCCGCGGAGAGGTTAGGCCGATATGAAGATCAAGAGCGAATGATGTGTATGAAGAAGAAGGTGAGAAATGCAAGAGCATACACACATGTGCATACACACACACACAAGGAAAGTCGCGATGGAGATCAATGGAAGGCAAGAAATAAACTCTTCATTATATTCATCATCATCTAGTTACAATAGCTCTTCTAGTTCTAGCTCATAGATTCTTTCATAAAGTAATAACAACCTCAAAATGAGCCCTCTAGCTCTATTTATAGTTTTTGCCTAGTTTTGACAGGTTTCACATCTAGTGAACGACATAGTTAAAAAATAGGTTCTACCTCTAATTTGAACTATCTAACGACTTCCAAAAATTACAAAAATTGGTGGGAGGATTCTACCTAGACTCCTCAAGCTCGAGGACTCCTCGGCTTGCACAAAATGGAGTCGCATTCACGATAATTAGATGTATATACATATGATACATTGGTTTAGTGATAAGAATCACTGTTGTCCTGATGAAGTCTTTTGAATACTTTAAGTGCTTCCTGTTCTTCTATGAAGAGAAATAGTACTCGACCCTTTGGCTTGAACACTCCCCTCATCCTCGTTTCTGTCGTCCATGACAGAACCTGATTTAGTGTGAGTAATGTAGTTGGTGAGCAGGTATGTTGCCAAGGTGTGTTCGATGATGCGAAGTCCCCGGATAAGATCACGTTCAAGTTTCTTCCAATCAATGGGCTGGGGTTCATCTGGAGGTGGGTGCATATAATGTTCTGAATACATAATTCGTTCGCAAGCAAACAAGTATAGCAAATGTGTTGGACGACTGATAAACACTTCTGAGTGATATTCCCAGAAGCCGGTGGTGAACATTTCTTCAAACGTCTGCTTGTAGCAGGCGGGCATATACTTCATCTGTAGTGCTAAGCATAGCATACCTTGAGAGACGGTGTCGTGCTCAAGTCGTAAACGAGGTCCAAGTTCCCATATTCAAAGCTTGGTGTATTTATAGTGGGGGTGTTGACGCGTCAAAAAGTCTTGAATACAATCTGCATCATATAAAAAACCTTTAAAGTCATTTGAGAAGCGATATCTGTCATTTTGTGTAGACGAGGCAACCAATGATGAATGGTGGCCATCATATAGCCGACAGTCGGGGTATTATTCGTGGGAGGCGCGAGATAGGGATAATTGAGCCAATCCTTGCATTCACGATTATTATGGACCTTAATAGTAAATGTCTTTGTCACTCTAGCACAATGGCAAGTACCAACGTGAGGAGATCCACCTCATAATTGTCAATTCGTGGAGACATGAGGATTAGTATGAAGACTATGAGCAAGTGAAGGCACAAGTGCGTGAGTGAGAAGCACACAAACATGCACACACATACACACACACACACTAGGCAAGAACAAAGAGAGAAACAATGGAGTTTCTTTGCATTAGTCAAAATTCTCTTACATAAGCTCAATTCACTAACAATCCAACCTAAAAGATGAGCTCTGTAGCTCTTTTTATAGATTTTTGACTAGCTTTGGCCTTGTCCAGACCTAGTGTCCGGCCTAGTAAAAAATTAGTATGTAGCTAAAGCGGAGTCTAAAAATTATGAAAATTCATATGTAGCTAATTCTAATAGTCCTCAAGCTCAAGGACTCCTTGGCTTGGACAAAATGGAGTCTATTCTACCAAAAATGGGATTTACAATGTATGTGTAGTGATGAAAATCACTTGAGGTGGAAATAGTTTATGGAAAAAAATGATTGGGCCTTGTTGCCGTATTGTGCATGACTGCATCTTTGTGCCTGTATGCTTTTCTTATGACTTGTATGGCAACACTCCCCCCTCTCTAGCGTCTGTCGCCCCTAACAGACCTCTGCTCTGTTATAGGGTGGTCGATATAATATTGTAGGACATTCGTGGCTAGCTCGTGTTCACCTAGGCGTAAGCCTCTTGCTAGGTCAGCTTCCAATGCATCCCAATTTATTGCACCTGGGACATCTGGTTGCCGTGTCGTGTAGTACCGAGAGTACATGGCTTGTTCACATGCAAAGAGATGAAGCAGGTGTGTGGGCTTAGGTGCAAAGACCTCCGAGTGATACTCCCAGAAACCTGTTCGGAACATGTCTTCGAATGTTTGTTTGTAACAGGCTGGAAGGTATTTGATGCGTGCATGCCAAGCGTAAGCCACACGAATGCTGGGGGTGCTGCTCATGTCATACACCAAATCGTAATTTCCATTGGTAAACCCTGGTAGACGTACCTATGGTGCTTCTGCGTTTCTAAAGGTTTTGAGCATGACCTGCATCATATCCAAAATCTTGAGCATCATTTGACCAACGACATCTAGCATTGGTTTCAGTCGAGGGATCCAATGTCGAATTGTTGCCATCATATAGGTTGTTGAGGGTGGTCCCTACGGTGACGCTATGTACATATAATTGAGCCACTCCTTACATTGAGCATTATTCTACATCTTTATGTTGAACGATTTCCATGATCTTCATTGTGGAACGGGGCCATAGCATGGATTGTAGAGTAAATGTAAAGGCGCGTTCTTCCATGTGCGTAGCATTTCGGGATATGTCTCTAGAAGTTTTTGCCGCCATGTCGGTTGATGGATTTTGCCTTTCTGCACCTTTGGAGGAAGGTCTTCGGGTTGGAACTGGGTAGCGAATGAACGAATCTTACCTGTGACTCTCTTTATTTTTGCATTGTAATCGGCCAAAATAACATAGTAAGGCCTATATTGGAGTGCTGATGAGAGGACAAGGCATCTAGATGACAAGTTCTTGAAGTAATTGGATTGTAACATAGTTTCTTCTATGACTCTCATGGCCTAATTTTTCACTATGGTGTGCTCTTCATGAGAACTCCCCATTTCTTCCACTTGTCATAGCCATTGGGGCCATGGTGCTTCGAAAGTATCCTGACCTTCTTCCATTTTTCGACCCCCTGGGAAGGGTTGCGGATCATATTCTTCTTCAAACGTTTGTTCCACTGGAATGGAGACTATCTCTTCGTTTGTGGGCGCCTCAGGGGGGGATGCTGGTCTTTCGTATTGTAGTAGATGTGTCTGCAATTCTGTGACTTGTTTTTGGAGATCTTGTAGGGCCTCCGAGTCCGTGATAAGTGAAGTGGTTGAGACAATAGCTTGGGGACCCACTGTCATTTCTTTTTGTCTTGTCTGCTTTAGTTGACCCAGTTCTTTTGATAACTGGTCATGTGCATCGAGTAAAGTGGCATAGTGCTCAAGAATGATTTTGATGCTGTCGGGGTCACCGCTTAAAACTTGGAGGGACTGATGGGTGCCCCGGGTGTGCTTTCGATGGCTGCCTCTAAGTTTTTCTGGTTCTGTTGTTGGAGACATCTATTTTCCTCGTGTGTTGCTGCAAGGTGTTGTCTGAGCAGGGCCATATTGCGCTGGAGTTTGGAATTTCTTTGCAGTTGTATCTACAAATGGCTTTCCAACCCTTGGATCGCTTCCTGATCTACGTTTTGAAATTGTGTCTCCAATATGCCGTTAGCCTCTTGTAAGGTTTGAAATTGAGTTTGGAGACTGGCTTTGTCCTCTTCCAGTGTATCGAGGCATTGTTGTAATGCTTCAAAGTGTTCTTGTAATCTTTGGTTCAGAGTCAACTCTTGCTTCTTCCAATAGCTGAGCCATGAGCACTCTACTGCTCTGTTCGGTGAGCAGTTGTTGCGATCGTACTCGTTCCATGATTTGATATAGCCTTCGAAGTTCTGCTATATATGCTGGGGCTCCAGTGGTTTCTTCTGCTTCTACTTCTTCTCCTTCCTCTTCTTCTCCTTCTGGGTGTCCCGATTGTTGAGATGAAGTTCTTTGCTGATTGTCATCCTAGTGTACAACGGCCTTCTGTGGATTTTTTGCGTCTTTGGGAAGAGGTGCCCTGTTCTTCTGTGTCTGAAAAGAACTCTACATCAGAGAGTTGTGTATTATGCAAGAATGATTCAAAGTCCAAGGTACTCATCCCTTCAACGTCGCCAATCGTAGGAAATTCAAATTCAGGAGGGACAGGAGGAGCCGATGGGGCAGCTTGTGAGGTGCCTTCAGATCTAGATCTGGGTATTCTAATGGTAAAGGGTGGCACAGTGGAATCCCCTCGTGGAGAGACTTCTGGAGTCGTCAAAACTTCACGTGTTTGGACACAAGGAATTGAGCCCCTCATGCGCTTGGATTGATGTGTGGCAGCCTTGAGTCTCTTAAACATTTGTAGTTGTGACCAAGTTAAAGCATGTTCAATGGGTACATCGTATGCTAAGCACCTGTAGATGATGCACATGATTGCACAACAACCATTCAACACTAACTTCGTAGATGACCTTTTATTTGCTTTGTATAGCTGCTCTATAATCCATACATGAAGCTTAATAGGTAGTGCACCTGTCTCGGCCAAGTAAAGAGCGAACCATATTCGCTTGTGGGGTTGTGTGAATCGATCCTGCCCAGGAAACGCAAAATGTTGCATGCACATACGGAGAGGGATGAACACGTTTGGTGTGAGTGGGAATGAGAGCATCCTTCTCAGAGGGTACATGCGTGCCGTGCATATTCAAAGCAGAGCTCACCAATTCCAATGTGAGTTTGAACCTTTTCAACTCATTGTTGCCCAATAAAGAAGGAAGGACAAATGTTCTTGGTTTATCTTTTTCTTCATTTGCTTGTAATGTTGAGACCAAGTAGTAACATCGTAGGGGATCTGGTTTGGGTAAGGGTGCTGTCTCACACTTGGACTCCCAGATATACTTGGCCTCCCAGATATACTTGGCCTCTCCTAAGGGCCCTGGCATCCATTGAACCAATGAGAATTTGCATGGACTCTCTCTGTGATTCCTGTGGGAGGATCCGGTATAGGTATTTGCTGGAGGTGTTGTAGCTCTACAGATCGTTCAGTTGGTGGCACATCAATAGGTAGACTGTCCACATTAATCCCTGTAATACTTACTCTTGCCTGTGAGCTCGAGCCTGCTGCTTCTGCCATGAGACTGCTTGTAGCTGTTGATGCTTATATGTGAGAAGAAGAGAGGCACATTAGCATTGCATAGGAAACATGATGTTATGGTGTTCCCTCCACAATACTAACATGACATTCCAAGTGGTTAGGGGTTAGTGGGTGGAGTGTTTGTGATGTGTGTGAATGTTGGTTAGTAGCTTAGTGTTCATCCTAGATGCATACTTTGGATGTGCAATGTACTCAGAATGAAAACCAAAACAAAAAACTATTTGAAGCACATGAACACTTCGGACTTTGCCTTCAATGGATATACCCATGCATGCCTGGAAAAATCATCGATGAAAGTCATGAAGTAAAGATAACTCCCAAAAGAAGCTGTCTGCATAGGACCACAAACATCACTATGTACAAGCTGCAATTTCTGAGTAGCCCGAACTGAACCATCTTTTGGAAAGGAAGAACGCTGCATTTTTCCCAAAATACAGCCTTCACAAACATGTTTTCCAAGTGCCTCAAGTTTGGGCAAAGAGGACACCATTTCTTATTTCTATAGGTGTAGCAAACTAGCAAAATTCAGATGACCAAAGCATGCATGCCAAAGCTTTGCATCTGACATAGCCTGAGAATCATTTATTGCACATGCCAAATCATTTATAGATATTTCATAGTCTATGAGCTTATACAGCCCACAACATAAAATGCTAGAAGCAATAATCACATCTCCATTTGACAGATCATGAATTGTACACCTGTCATCAACAAATTTCACAACCAAGCCAATCTTGACTAATGCAGAAATTGATAATAAGTTCTTCTTGATCCCTGGCACAAATAAAGCATCTGACAAAGTGAAAGAACTACCATCAGCAGTAGTCAAAATGATCTTACCAACTCCCATAACAGGATAAGAGGAGTTGTTGGCGCATGTAACAGTATTCCTTGTAGGGGTAGGCTCGAGTGAAGAGAAGAAATTGCGTTGCGAGTAATATGTTTGGTCGCCCCAGTGTCAAAACACCAAACATCTGAGTCTACTGCAGACATGGACTGCGCATTAGAAAATGGGTCAAAACTGCTGACAGTAGTAAACACCCATTCTTCTTCCTGCACAAGATTAGCAGACTCTATTTTTGGTGTAGAGGCCTCTACAACAACCATTCCAATCTCTTTCTTCTTTGCCTCTTTAGCAGCCAGTTTTGGTCAGTTCTTTATGATATGATCATTCCCTTGACAATACTTACAAAACAATTTTTTCTTTTTTGATTTCTTCTCATCTTTATCTTCCTTCTTCGAATGTGCTGAATTAGTAGATTTCTGCTTACTAGTTGAAGAGCTCCATTTTCCTTTGCCCTTCTGACCAGCCAGGAAAGCTTGATGTGCAACTCACATAATGTACCTGTTCAGCGTGAACTGATCTTCCTGCAGCAGAACAGAGACTAACTCCTCAAATGATAAGGCATTTGGAATTCCTTTCATCATCAACCGAAGAGTAGAAGCAAAACTCTGATATGAATCATGAAGACCATTCAGATCGATCTGCACAAGTGAGCTATCTGGTATAACTTCATCAGTAGAAATCAACTATTCCTTCAAGTCTTTGATCTTTGTTAGGAAACTATCCATAGAATCACCTTCATTCATGTGCTCACTCTCCAATTGTTTTCGGAGGTATGCAACACGAGCCTCATTCCTAGCTTGGTAAAATGTGGTAAGTGTATCGCAAGCATCCTTAGCTATTCTGCAAGAGCGAATGTGAGGAATAATGGCACGTTTGATAGACAAAGCTATCAATGCATGTGCCTGGGCATCTCTGCCATCCTAGCGAATCTGCTCTGCAGTAGGTGTAGCAGAAACCGCAGCATGAACATGAATATGCAGAATATCATCATCTTCGACACCTTCTGCATCAGCTTTAGTACCTGCGTTGTAATAGTTGTAGGTGTGATAGGACGTTTTTTGACACCTTGCACAATGTTCCATAGTCCTTTTGCAACCAACACATGTCGCATCAAGCCCATAACGGGTAGTTGGTACCATCCAACTTATCCTCAACAGCCAACTTACGGAATACATCAATGCTTTCAGCCATGGCCGGTGACTAAAATACCTTGATGGAGAAAATTGATTGTATCTCGAAAAGTTGAACAGAACTACCTAGAAGAATTCTGCTAGACCTGTAGCAGACTTCCATACGCTTATACTGGCGAACAAAAACTGGTATATACCATTGGCACAAAAAGATGAAATATCCTACATAAGCTCTATGATAGTGTGTTCGGAGGCCAAAACGAGCTCAGATCGCGATTTTGGCACCACATAGCGAAGCCGTTTTGATCTAAAAAACACACTGAGTATGCTCACCAAAATTCGTGCGATTCTAAGACTGCAAACGGGAGAGTGTCGGCGCCCTAGATGAAGCAACGACCTACTCTGATACCAATTGTTGGAGTTAGACATCTACGGAAGCACGCGAACAACACAAGGAAGAAGAAGAAGGTCGAAGCACAACACACAATACTGAATGTATTACTAGAGAATGTACAAAGATAAGTAGCCCATTAGGGCAATAGGCATAGATACAAGGGGGGGAAAAAAACCTCCTAAAGAGGGAAAAAAGTGCCCCGGCGGTCCTAGTGTGTTCACACACATCACTACCTAAATATATCAACAAGAGCTCCAAATATAACATATCATGCAATTTTGGTATTCTTCTCTATGCTTAATTCCTAGATCAAAATGATGTTTGATCTAACACAACTATTAGATTTGGTCCCATATTGAGTAATTTCCACACCCCAAGTCTTTTTCAGAAAGGAGAGAGAGAGAGAGAGAGAGAGAGAGAGAGAGAGAGAGAGAGAGAGAGAGAGAGAGAGAGAGAGAGAGAGAGAGAGAGAGAGAGAGAGAGAGAGAGAGAGAGAGAGAGAGAGAGAGAGATGCGCATAAGGATATGGTTGTGGCTGATAGAAGGAGCACGTGCTATCAATTAGAGCGGCCATCTAAGGTGTTATGGTTAATCCACTTTTGTTCAAAATCACAATATTGAAAAGGTGCTTTTGCAAGAGTACACGCATAGGCAAGATGATCTCCTCCAAGGTGATAGCATCTACACGATGGTTGCATTCATTGGGAAAGTCTTGAATAAGCTCTTGTGACATATTGCCATATCCTTTGTAGAGTGAATTTGTGAGCCACTAATGGATGATTAATCCAATCATCTTTGGACATGCGGGAGTTGTGCCAAATTTCCTTTGAGACCAATATAATCCTTCATCAAAACATCTCTATTTTGGAAATGCTTTATGTAGACCAAAGATCTCAACTCTTTACTTGATAATCCATCCAAAATGAGTGAGATCATTTTCTCTTGAGAGGGAAGTTCTCTTCTTAGACATTGATCCACATATTGCTTAAATATTCTTGCAACAATTCTGATCATTTCATTACTTTCTTGCTTGAAGCTATGGATCAATGAAGAAGCATCATGATGAGCACCCTTCTTTGAGAACTCATTGAGAAAATCATCCAGATGATGGGTTACATGTTTGAATACATGTATATCGATGGAACCACATCAAGTTAGTTCCAATCAAGGTCAGCCCAAAAGCCTCGTATTGCATTAAAAATTCATTAACTTACTTTTGTTGAAACACCTAGTTATGCCATGTGTCATATGCATTTGAGTTTCAACCATAATGGTTGTTTATGCACGTGGAAATATAAGAGGATTGATGCTTTTGTTGATACATTTTGGTAGTGGTGTGTGAACACACTTAGGATTCCAGGGTACTTTTTTTCCTCTTTAGGAGGGTTTTTCCCTCGACTTGTATATATGCCTATAACCCTAACCAACCACTTCTCTTTGTACATTCACTTGGTAATACATTTAGTATTGTGTGTTGTGCTTCCAAGCTTCTTTTTCTTCCTTGTGTTGTTTGTGTGCTTTTGTACACTTTCAACTCCAACAATTGGTACCAAAACAGGTTGCAACTTCTTATAGGGCATTGTCAAACACCCCTCTGTTCACAACCTCAAAACTGTACTTCGCCATATGTGAATAAATGGTTTACTGTGATCAAGTAGTGACATTTATATCTATAAATGTATCAACGTATATAACATCGATTTGTCCATACATACAAAAGCTCCAAGTTCACAAGAGAAGTGGATTACATGGAGATTACAACATAAGCTGATGGATATCCATCCATAAATTTTGATATTTAATGGTGTTCCCCAAAATTCTACAATTTATCTCTTAATGATAACTATTAATCCCAGAGAAAAGCAAGGATTTAAGGCCTCTTGAGCATGGGAATCCATGGACTTAATGAATAACAACCAAACAAGACAGTTTTGAACATAATTTTCTAAAGGATTCCATTTAAGGAAGAAGTACATTCCAAAAATGGAAAAGCGTCCAAAAATAATGCATGACTATTCGTTCAAATTGAGCTAGATATTAACCAAGATTACATTCAAGTTTGATAGAGAAACCAAACTATCTACACGATGGTAACACATACTAGTCTAGTCTAGTTTTTGCTAGTTCAATTACATAAAAATGAGGCTCATGACATTTGGTTAACCAATATTGGTTACTCTTAGTTCACTTGGTTGCACTCTACATGTGGGTCAGGGGAAAAAAATATTTATAAGTAGAGGATGCAAGATAGAGCACAAAGAACAAGAGCAAGAAACTAGCTAAAAAAGCTGAGTCCACCAACAATGGAGAAGAAACTAGTAGGAAAGAGATCCCATGGGCTTCAAAAGAGATTCCAAAATGAGAATTTAAAAAATCATATATAGTTAGTATCTACATTAGATCTAAGTCAAAATTTATGTGTTCGCATCAATCTCTAGAAGAGTTGTAGTAGACCCAAAATTCGATGCCAAGCATCATCTTTTGGGGCAACTCAATTCTCGGCATCAACTTCTTGCATAAATTCAATGCTTGGAATTTCCTTTTGTCTACTCTTTGTTCAACTTGGTTGCACTTTACATTGAGTAGAGAGCCAAGAAAAGCACAGAGAACTAGAGCAAGAAACTAGTTGAAAAAGTTGAGTCCACCAACAATGGAGAAGAAAGTAGCAAGAAAGAGATCCCATAGGTACTAGTTTTAGGGCTATAAAATAGATTCCAAAATGAAAATAAAAAAAAATCATGCATAGTTCATTTGTATATACATTAGATCTAAGTCAGAAATTATGTGTTTGTATCAATCTCTAGGAAATTTGTAGTAGACCCAAAATTCAATGCCAAGCATCAGCTTTTGGGATAATTCAATGCTTGGCATGGAATTCTTGCATAAATTCAATGCTTGGTACTGCCTTCTAAGCACGCAGTCGATGCCAAGCATAAATCCTCTTCTTACAAAGTATTCCTCTATGTCTTTTAGGGAATCCAAAAAGAAAGAAGAAAAGTCGGTTATGAAATTCAAAGTAAAATTAAGCTCAAGGTAGGGTTCAAAAGAGGAACCCAGAGCATGGGGACAAAGTTCCAAGAGGATTGCACTAACAACGGCCTCATATGGAGTAAGTAATCTAGTAGTTCTATCATCATCTGCCAAAGCACGTGAACAACACAAGGAAGAAGAAGAAGCTTGGAGCACAACACAGAATATTGAATGTATTACCAAGAGAATATACAAAGATAAGTGACCCGTTAGGGTTATAGGTGTATATACAAACCAGGGAAAAACCTCCTAAAGAGGGAAAAAAAGTTCCCTGGTGGTCCTAGTGTGTTCACACACATCACCACCTAAATATATCAACAAAAACCTCTTCATAGGAGGCCTTGTCATAGTATTTCATAATCTTTAGAGATTGAATGAGACCTTTTGTTCATTTATATAAGTATGGATAAATCTTTAACATGTTTTGAGCGATTTGATGCCTACATCCACTTTCAAGAAAACTTTGATGCCTAGCATTGACTTTTTCCATGAAATTGATGGCTATCATCAAGATTCAGTAGAAACTTAATGTGAAGCATTAATTTTTGGCAGTTGATGCTGAGCATTGACTAGCTATAAAAAATGTTCACCTTGAACACCATGTGACCAATTTCACTAAAATTGCTTTTATTTTGCATAAGCCTCCAAGTAATAAGAAGAGTGGTGAGGTCACCAAGGATGACCTTTTGCATTTCTCGCTCACATACAAAGGGCAAGGCTTGATAAATCAGATTAAACCAAAGGGGATTGAGTTTGATGAAAAGTTCTCTGGACTTAAAGCTTTTTCTAATCCAACTGCCCCTTGTAAATCATGTACTATAGTGTTTTCTGTGAGGATAAAATAACATTTGTAGCATAGTCCCTAGAAAGCAGTATTCACTTTTGATAGTAGATATTCCATATGGCTTCATAGTGAGTGGTTCAGCTAGATGAGTCATTTAAGTCTCCATAAATTCTGAAAATGGTGAGGGATTTTGTAGAGCTTACAATTTCCCCCTGTGGAGAATCATTATCTTCCACAACAAAGATTGATCTTTCTCTGTAACAATAGCTTTAAAATCTAGATGTCATGTTGTTGAATGCCTCACTTGTATGTATGTGTTTGCCTATCATTTCTCTATGATGTATTCTACCAATTTGGCCTTTGAACATTTGATGTAGGGTTAAGATAGATGTCTATCACATGCTGGCCATTGGTTTGTTAGTGCAACTAAGTGCTTGATGGTCAAGTATTATGATGAGGTTAGTAAAAAGGAATGTCAGGGAGAACTATAATTAGATGGGCTTGCAAACGTTCCCATGCTCCTTGTTACAAAGAAGCTAAGGCATGTGGCAAGGATAAAACGCTTGTGAACCCCTATTAAAAACCACATAAAATAACTTGAGGCTTATCCGATTGTTTAGCAATGATGATGATTGGATTTTAGATCTCTAGCATAGGTAATATAACCCTTATATGGATATTGAATGAGATTTTTGGAAGCATTTCTCATGCAAATGTTCTTCTTCAAGTACCACATTGGCATGCTTATTGAAGATGTTCAAGCCTTGCATCAATTGAGAAGGATGATGTTCACATTATTTTTGTTTGAATGCACATCAATGGGTTGAATGACCATCTGGATGAAGACCAATAGTGGGAAGAAAGAATATAAATGACATAGAGAGATTCCAACCTACCTCAAGGGAGTCGGTGCCACAATTAGCAAATGATCTTAGAGACATGGTTGAGCTTGAGGAGCCTAATATCTGTTGATATATTTAGGTAGTGATGTGTGTGAACACACGAGGAACGTCGAGGCAATTTTTTCCCTCTTTAGGAGGTCCCCCCCTTGTATGTATGCCTATGTCCCTAACGGGTTACTTATCTTTGTACATTCTTGTGGTAATACATTCAGTATTCTGTGTTGTGCTCCAAGCTGCTTCTTCTTCTTCCTTGTTTTGTTCGTGTGCTTCCGTAGACCTTGAACTCCAACAATTGGTATCAAATTAGGTCATCGCTTCATCAAGGGAATCATCAACACTCCTCCAGTCACAGTCTTAGAATCACATGAAATTTGGTGAGCATATTCAGGGCGATTAGGAGATCAAAACAACTTTATTGTGTGGTGCCTAAATCAGGATCTAAGCTTGTTTTGGCCTCTGAATTGCACTATTGCAGTGTTTGTGTAGGAAATTTCATCTTTTTGTGCCAAAGATATATACAAATTTTGGTTCGGCAGTATAAGCACCTCAAAGTCTGCTACAAGTTTAGCGAAACTAGGTAGGGTAGTTCTGTTCAACTTTTTTAGATATAATCATTTTTTTGCATCAAGGCATTTTAGCCGCTAGCCATGGCTGAAAGTAGTGATGTATTTGGTATGTTGGCTATGGAGGATAAGTTGGACAATACCAATTACCCATTGTGGGATTATATGATGCCTCATGTATTGGTTGCAAAAGGACTATGGAATATTGTGTAGGGTGTTGAAATACATCCTATTTCACCTGCAAACATAGTTGTTGAAGGTGATGCAACAAATGTCATTGAAGATGGTGATATTCTTCATGTTCTTGTTTGTGTTGTGGTTCTTGTTGCACCTACTGTAGAGCAAATTTGTTGGGATGGTAGAGATGCTCAAGCACATGCATTGGTAGACTTATCTGTCAAACGTGCCATTATTCCTCGAATTTGCTCTTGTAGAACAATTAAGGATACTTGGGATACACTTATCAATTTATACCAGGCAAGGAATAAGGCTTGTGTTGCTTACCTCCAAAAATATTTGGAGAGTGAGCACATGAATGAAGAAGATTCCATGGACATTTTTTTTAACAAAGATCAAAGATTTGAAGGAACAATTGATTTCTGCTGATGAAGTCTTGCCTAACAGTCCATTTGCGTAGATTGTTCTAAATGGTCTTCCCAATTCATTTCAGAGTTTTGATTCTACTCTTTGTTTGATGATGAAAGGTAGTCCAAATGCCTTAACATTTGAGGATTTAGTCTCTGTTCTGTTGCAAGAAGATCGATCTAGGTAGAACATGTCCATTATGCGTGTTGTAGATCAAGCTTTCCTAGCTAGTCAGAAGGGCAAAGGTAAATGGAGCTCCTCTATTAGTAAGCAAAAATCTGCTAATTCTCCACAATCAAAGAAGGAAGACAAAGATGAGAAGAAAACAGAAACGCAAAAATTGTTTTGCAAATACTGTAAAGGAAATGATCATGTCATAAAGAGCTGTCCAAAACTGGCTACTAAAGAGGCAAGGAAGAAGGCTCGAATGGTTGTTGCAGAGACCTCTACACCGAAAACAGAGTCTGCTAATCTTGTGCAGAATGAAGAATGGGCATTAACTACTATTTGCGATTTTGATCCATCTTCACATGAATAGTGTATGTGTGTAATAGACCCTGATGTTTGGTATTTTGATAGTGGGGCACCCAAAAATATTACCTCGTAGCATAGTTTCTTCACTTCACTTGAGCCTGCCCCTATAGGGAATACTATCACATGCGCCAACCACTCCTCTTATCCTGTTGTGGGAGTTGGTAAGATCATTCTGACTACTACTGATGATAGTTCTTTTACATTGTCAGATGCTTTATTTGTGCCAAGGATCAAGAAGAATCTATTATTAGTTTTAGCTTTAGCCAAGATTGGCTTGTTTGTGAAATTTGATGATGAAAGATGTACAGTTCATGATCTGTCAAATGGTGATGTCATTATTGCTTCTTGAATTTCATGGCGTGGGCTATATAAGCTCATAGACTATGAAAAATTTGTGAATGATTCAGCATGTGCAGTACATGATTCTCAGGTTTTGTCAGATGCAAAGCTTTGGCATGCACGCTTTGGTCATCTTAATTTTGCTAATTTGATATGCCTGTAGAAATCTGAAATGGTATCCTCTCTGCACAAACTTGAGGCATTGGGTAAACATTTTTGTGAAGGCTATATTTTGGGAAAAATGCAATGTTCCTAGTTCCCAAAAGATGGTTCACTTCGAGCTACTAAAAAATTGTAGCTTGTTCATAATGATGTCTGTGTATCTATGAAGACACCCTATTTTGGAAACTAACTTTACTTTGTGACTTTGATTGATGATTTTTCCAAGCATGCATGGGTATATCCACAGAAACCAAAGATTGAAGTGTTTATGTGCTTCAAACAATTTTTTGTTTTGGCTGAAAATTTGTCAGCATGTATGAGAATGTATTGACATTCAAAACAACAAGGATGATCCTTCCAAGTTCCATGATAAGATATGAGGAGTTGTTTGATCATGTGACAATATACCCATCAAGGGTTGTCTTAAGTGAGATGAAGAAACTATGATGAGAGGTAGTATGTTTAGTTGCACCACTATCAAAGTAGCAAACATTGGAGTCCACAATTGGCATACCATGATCATGTGTTGATGGGGCATAACCACATTGTGTAGTAAATTCCCATTCTTCAATTTCTACTAAGTTTGCAGACTAAGCCTTAAGAGTAGAAGTATCCTCAATATCCATTCTGGCCTCTTTCTCCTTTGCCTCTTTAGCAACAGCCTTCGAATAGTTTATTATTATGTGATAATTTACCTTATAGTCTTTGCAAAACTATTCTTGCTTATCTTTTTTCTTCTCATTCCTTCTTTGATTGTGCAACACTTTGAGATTTTTGCTTACTAAAGGAAGAGCCACCTTTACCCTTGCCCTTTCAACTAGGAACAAAAGCTTAATCTATAACACTCATGATAGATGTCCACTATCTTGATTTCAATAAAACAAATACTACCTCTTAGAAATTCAAGGCGTTTGGATTGCCTTTCATCATAAATAAAAGATTAGAAACAAAACTCTAATAAGAATAAGGTCAACAATTAAGAACATTCTTCACGATTGAGTTGTCCCTCAAAATTTCATTTGCAGCAACCAATTGCTCCTTCAAATATTTTATCTTTGTGAGGAAATTGTCCATAGAAACACCTTTATTCATATGCCCAATCTCCAACTTTTTAGAGGTAAGAAACATGAGCCCTATTTCTTGGCTCATATAATGTGGCAAGAGTATTACAAGCATCCTTTGCTATTTTTCGTGAGGGAGAATGGCATGCTTGATAATAAATCAATCAAGGCATGTGCATATGCATATCTTCCATCCCATCAAACTTGATTAGCAATGGTTGGGGATGTTGGTGGTATATCTAAATTGAATTTGTAAGATGACTCAAAATAGGAACTGCACTAAAACTTGAACTTGTAACATCTTAATCACCAACACCATTAGCTACATTTTTAGCTCACTAGACATAGAGTGTACTTTGATACACATACTCACAAACAAAAACTTGTATATATATTTGGCCCAAAAGGATGGATATGTATATGTAGTCATTGTGATAGCACATTCAAAGATTGAAATGAGCTCAAATAGTTTTTTGAGCTATGCATGAACTCTTTTTAGAGAGTTCTTTTGGTTATGCTCACCAAATTTTGTAGCGATTTGAGATAGTGAGTAGGGTGTGCCAATGAGGTGCCTCAAGCAGCAACAACCTACTCTGATATCAATTATTGGAGTTTCGAGATCATGAATGCATAGAAACAACAAAGGAATAAGAAGAAGCATATTAGAACAAGAAACATTTTATTTATTAAGTGTAGAATGTGCAAAGGTAAGTGGCCCCTTATAGTTATGTTCATATTTATAGGCCAAAGGACAAAAGTTCCTAAAGAGGGAAGTTTTGTCCATATTAACACCTGCTTGACTTATTCTTGCCTGCAAACTGGGTATGCTATCTCTGCCATGAGATTGCTTGTAGCTCTTAATGCTTATCTGCTAGAAGAAGAGAAGCATATTAGCATTGCATAGGAAACATGATATTATGGTGTTCCCTCTACAACACCAACATGATACCCAAAGTGGTTAGGGGTTAGTGGGGGTGTTCGAGATGTTTGTGAATGGTCATTAGTAGGTTAGTAATTCCCCTAGATGCATACTTTGGATGTGCACTCTACTCAACATGTATCTAATTTGATGCGGATTGATTTACAAAATTGGGTCATGAGGTTTGATACAAGGTTTAATTCTCCAAACTTTGATCGTGGGATCATAGTTTTTGGTGGTGATGACATGTAAAGGTTTCTAGACTAGATTGTGTTGGATTTGGGAATTTTTGGGTACCCATTTCCGAGCATTCCTAGGTGTGACTGGATATGTGATGGTGTGGAGTGTAGATGTTTGCCCTAGGATTTGTGCCAAGAGTGCCTATGAGTGTTGATTCAATCTTGTGAACTGAGCTGAAGCTATTTGAGCTCATAAGTAGGTCTTGGGCACCCAGATATGTCTAACATTGGGGACAACTTTCATTGACCACTTTGGGACCCAAATAGAAATGGTTCGTCTAGATTGATGCCTAGGATACGCCTTCATTCTAGTCCTCGAATGCGTAGTTCATTTGGTGCATCATTGGGATCCTCTCTCTAGAGCAGAGGGTTGTGCACCCTTGCATATCCAGATCTACTTCATTCCATGAGGTACTTTATGTTGCATCAGTCGTTGATCATGCTTTCTGATTATCAGCTTCCTCTGTGTCATGTGTTGCCCTGCTTGTTTTCCTAGGATCCTCTTTAGAAAAGAAGGGAGTTCCTCATTGACTTCTGCACCTTCTTCAAGAGTGACAATCTTCTGCACCATAGAACCTTGGGCAAGAATAACATCGTTATTGTCATGTGTTCCTAGAAGAACCAAGAGTGGGTATCATGCCTAGTTCCTTGAGTGTTGGGTTTTCTAATTCAATTATGATGTGATTTTGATTTACCCATGCCTGAAGAAGTCTACTTCTTAGGTTTAAGGTGACTGCATGATCATAGATCCAGTCTTGACCCAAGACCAGAGGTTCAGTGAGATCCTTGTCTTCACATAATGACACTTTGACTATCATTAGAACATCTTGAATGTAGAGGGGAAGTTCCACCTCACCCATGCAAGGGGTTTCCACACCTCCCAATCCTATGAGATATTCTTCTATAGGATTGAGTTTTAGTTGCAATTCTTGATAGTAGGAAAGTCAAAGTGCACTAGTGGCTGCTCCTGAGTCAATCAAAGCTCTTATGGTCCTTGCACTCTCTCCTTGTCCTACCTCTAGGGTCACAAAGGGTCGTCGATCAAATATCCTATGGGAACGTACACCTGATGCTTCACACATGGCCATGTGATATCTTGGAGGTTCCTGAGTGTTAGGCCTAGGCTTATCTCTACCTTGTTTTCTCAATTTCATTCGTCAGATACGTTCCAAAGCTTCTGCTTGCGTGTCTTCTCGAATTCGTTTTTCTTCTTCCTTACGTTTCTTGGCAGTGTTGAGTCATTTTAGCATTTCCTCCTTGAGGGGTTCTTGATATAATTTGACTCTACACCCACTGATGTAACTAGGTAGGATGTTGCCTTCTAGAGTCGTTAATTGGACTGCTCCACTCATTGATATTCTATTAATAATCATGGGTCAATAGCCTCATTTCTCTAGCTTTCTTGCATGTTGCTTCAAGGTATACACTAGGACTAAATCTATCGCTTTCAAGCCCTTATCCTTCACGTGGGCATCAGAGTAAGCCTTTTACCTTTTCTTGGCCACATATATTCCTACAGCTGCTCTTAGTCTCATTTCACCTGACCGTTCAAGATCAAAGATTCTTGAAGAGAGTTCATGACCTGTCTACTCATACTCCTGTGCTAATCTCAATGTGGGTATCAAGAAGTCTAATGGTAGCACCACATTTTGACCAAATACCATTTTATATGGTGTGGCTTGGAGTACCGTTTTATAGGCGACTCGATATGCCCAAACAACGTGGTGTAGATGTTTGCCCCAGTCAGAGCGTTATTATTCACCAATTTCGTTGACACATTACAAAGTACTTTATTCGTGCTTTCGGCCTAGCCATTGGCTTGTGGATGATATGGAGCCGACTTCTTTTGGATAACTATGAATTCTTGTAACAAGTGTTCAATGACCTCATTCAAGAAGTGGGTGCCACGATCAATCACCAATTCTATTGGCAAACCATATCTCATGAACACGTTCTCAAATAAGAACTTAGCTATTGTTTGAGCATCATTCTTTGTTGTGGCCTTTACTTCTACCCACTTGGTTAGATAATCTATGGCAACAATAATGTACTCAGCATGTGAATCCTTAGCTGGGGGATTAATAGGACCTACAAAGTCTATTACCCACGTCCTCCCATCATGGGTTTCACTAGCATCTTGTCCTTACGTATCAGATACTGAGTTCGCTGACAAATGTCATACCTCTTCACATAGGTATGTGCATCCATGTGAAGTGTTGGCCACCAGAGACATGTGAATAGAATTGCCTTAATCGCATGGTCTGGTCAAAAGTGTCCTCCTACCACACGTTGGTGAGCAGTCTCCAAGATCTTCACATATTCTCTCTCATGGACACAGAATTCTAAGATATCCATCTTTTCCTCGTCTATATAGATTATCTCCAATGAGGGCATAGTCTATTACTTCTTGTTCTAAGCTCCTTTGTCTAGCTAGGGTCATTTCTTGAGGGAATGTTTTCATCCTTAGAAAGGCTACTAATGGTTGAATCCAATCTGGGATTAGGGGCACTTGATACAGTGTAACATGCTCCACAAGTGGTCTAATACAACAGACTGGGTATTCCTTGCACAACTTATGGACATCTACTTCCATAGTTGGCCAATACACACCTAATCTTCGTAGGGTCTGTTGGGTTCTATGTATCGAATGTTGTTGTTGTAGTGCACCTATGTGTGCTAGTTGCAACCACTTTGCATGTTCATCTTTGTCTACACAGCAAGCCAATATGCCTTACGTTGGTGTGCTTATACATGTTGCCTGCCATTATGTGATATTTTTGAGATAACCACTTCCTTGTCTTTAGTTCTCACTACAGGATGTTTATGTCCAAATGTTAGAATAGGCACTATAGTTTTGGCCCACTTAGGCACCACTTCTAGATTGAATAAATAAACATCAAGAAGATCATATGATACTCCTTGAGGGGACTCCCCTGAAGTTAGTCTAGATAGGTGATCTGCCCTAATGTGAGTCCTACCTTTCCTAACCACTACTTCAAAGTCATATTCCATTAGTAAGAGGAACCATCTTACTAATCTGCCTGTATTACAGGGTTTGTTCACTAGATAGAGTAATGTTTGATGGCCTGTAAAAAATTTAAACTTATTTGCAAGCAAATAATTTCTAAACTTCTTAACAGCATATACCATGCCTAATCCTTCTCTCTCAGTGGTGGTGTAATTTTGTTTAGCGGCATTCAATTGTCTACTAGCATAAGCAATTGGAAGATCCATATTGCCTTCACCAATATGTTTTGCTAACACACACCCAATTACATAATTGGATGCATCCACATGAACATGGAATGGCTTGTTCCAATCCGTTGTAATCAAGATCGGTGTTGAACACAGTCGTCATTTGAGCTCATTGAAGGAGTTCTCACATTCGTCTATCCACCAAATGTATTCAGAAGGGAGTACAGAGGCTTGGCAATGATCGCATACATATGTATGAAACATTGGTAATAGCCACAATGCCCCATGAAAGCTTGTACTTCCTTGACATTCTTTGGCCTAGGTAGGTCTGCAATAGCTCTGACTTTATCCTCGTCCATGGATATGCCGTTCTTTGATACTGTGTCTGTTGCTCTAGCACAATGGTGAGAACCACGTTAAGAAGCTTCACCTCCTTAATGTCAATCCGCGGAAGAGGTAGGAGTGATATGAAGATCGTGAATGTGAGATGATGTGAAAGTGAAGGTGAGAAGCACAAAGATGCACACACACATACACACACACAATGAAGAGACAAGCAAGACACAATGGAAGGTGGGAAATTAGCTCTATTACTCAAGAATACTCTTACAAGCTCAAACTAGCTCTAAGCTCACACTAGCCAACATGAACCAACCTCAAAAATGAGCTCTCTAGCTCTTTTTATAGTTTCTAGACTAGTTTTGACCGGTTTCACATCTAGTGACCGGCCTAGTTAAAAAATAGGTCCTAGAGGCTATTTGGAAGGGTAAACGATGTCTAAAAATAACGAAATTCGGTACGAGCATTCTACCTAAGCTCCTCAAGCTCGAGGACTCCTCGACTTGCACAAAATGGAGCTATGAATTACAAAATGGGGTTTTGTCTATATTACATATGTTACAAGAGTGATGAAAATCACTGTTGGATGTTTGAAGAAGTAATAAAAACATAATTGTTTTGAAAAAATGATCCCACTGGCTCCCTGCTCCGTCTTTACATGCTTCCATGTCGTCTGTGCCTCTGACTGTGCCTCTGACTGCTTCCAACACCCCCCTCCCTCTCGCTTCTGTCGTCCTCGACAGAACCTGGTTGTGCGGTCTGCCGGACGTAGTTTTGTAGGAGGTCGTGAGCGAGGGTGTGCTCAGATACTCGAATGCCTCGGGCCAGATCAGCCTCGAGCTTCTCCCAGTCTATCGGTTGCGGTTCGTCGGGTGGCGGGAGTTGATAATGCGTGGAATAAACCATTCGCTCACAGGCAAAAAGTTGCAATAAGTGTGTGGGCCTGCTGATGAATACCTCAGAATGGTATTCCCAAAACCCGGTGGTGAACATCTCTTCAAAGGTTTGTTTGTAGCATGCCAGGAGGTATTTTATTCTACAGTGCCAGGCATAACACATCCGGAGCGATGGCGTTGTGCTCATGTCATATACTAGATCAAAGTTACCATGCTCAAATCCCGGGGTGTTTACATGCGGTGCTTTGACTCTCTGGAAGACTTTAAATATCATTTGCATCATGTCAAAAATTTTGACAGTCATATGCGCTGCGATATCATCCATATGCTTCAGGCGAGGGAGCCAGTGACGGATTGTGGCCATCATATAGCCAACACTGGGCAACTCGGTAGGTGGCTTGAAGTAGGGGTAATTCAGCCAATCCTGACACTGCCTATTGTTTTGTACTTTGATAGCGAATGCAGTCCAGGAGCGGCGTCGTGGTACTGGTCCCCAGCAAGGATTATATTTTAAATGTAAGGGCGCTTTCACCCATGTGCTCATCATTTCTGGGTACTCCTGTAAAAGACGTGTACGCCAATCTGGTTGATAAATAGTGCCTTGTTGCGCATCGAGTGGCAAGTCTTCAGGCTCGAACTGGGTTGCATGTGATGGCTTCTTGCCAGTTTGCTTTTCTATGGCCAGCTGGTATTCGGCCATTAGCATGAAGTAAGGTTTATACTGCAGCTCATGCCCTGATATATAGCGTCGGGGGGCCAAATGAGCAAAGAAGGGAGATTGTAAGATTCGTTCTTCTATCATGGCCATAGCATGTAGCTGGGCCCCGACTCTAGCTGAGTGCGTTGTTCCAATCTCCTCCATAGTCTTCATCCATGCGGGGGTCGGAAGTTCATAGGTCATCTGGCCTTCGGCCGCGACTTGTCCGCCCGGGATGGGTATTGGCTCGTATGCTTCTTCAAACGTTTCCTCCACCGGAATGGTTATGTTTTCGTCGTCAGCTGGGATCTCCGGTGGGGAATCAGACCGTGGTGGTGCTTCGTATACATCTATGCGTGATTGGAGAGTGGTTACCTGGGCCCGTAATGCGTTTAGTTCCTCTATGAGTTCAGGAGAGGGGTCCACAGGTTCTGGTACTTCCGCTGCCACTGGTAGTTGTTGTGGTGCCGGTTCTCTGAGCTGTAGTAACTTGTGATCTTCTTTTAGCTTCTGATGCTCTTCGTTCATTCGATCATAGTCTTCTAGCAGTCGAACATGGTCATCTAGCAACATCCGCATCGATTCAGATGGGATTGCCTTGAATCTGCTCGGACTTAATGGTTGTTCAGGATGGTCCAATGCCGCTTCCAAATTTTCTCTATTCTGCGCTTGGAGTCTCACGTTCTCCTCCTAGGCTGCGGCTAGGTGCCTCCTGAGTAGGCCCATATTTCTGGTCAGCGTCGCGTTCCTAATTGTTTGGGCTCGAAGCAGGTTGTCCAGATCAGTAGTGGCTTCTTTTGTCTTCTCTTCGCATTCTAGCTCTAGCTTATGATATGCCTCTCTTAGTTCTTGGTGTCGCGTATTTAACGAGGCATTCTCGATCGATAATGAATTAAGCTACGACTGTAATTCATTTGTCGTCCTCTGCAGCTGTTGATAGTTGTTGCCAAGAGATGCAAACTCATCTCGTACTTGTGTCATGCATGTGAACATTTGTTGAAGTGCAGTGTCTATGGTGGGCGATAATAGTAATGAAGTGTTAAGTGAGGATGCAGTGGAAGTAGATGCAACGGGAATGGCGAATGGGGTTGGGAAGGTGGATGCAGTGGTGATCGTGGAAAATTGTGACGTACCTAAATATGATGGTGCTGTGAGTGGAGTGGGTGCTGGTGCGGTGGGTGGTGATATGTCCATGTCATTGGACGTGTCAAGTGCGGTGACTGTGAAAAGCGGTGTGTAAGTGGGTGGTTGTGTAGGTGTGAAGACGGGATTTACAAATGTAGAGTAATTTACAGGGGGAATGGTTGGAGCAGCTTGGTGAAAAGGGGAAATAGGGGTTATGGTGGGTTGAGGAGGTGAAACTGGTGAAAAGGTTAGTGGGGTTAGAAAGGTGAAAGGGTGTCTTAAAGGTGGAGGAAAGGAAGGGAAGGATGAAGGGGTGAAGGGGTTAACATGTAGACGCGGAGATTTGGGTGCGGGCATGGTGGCATGAATGGGCGGAGTAAAGGCTGTGGCTATGTTGCCATGGACTGGTGTGGATGTGGGAGGAGCAGGTGGGTGTGCGGGGGATACATGATGGGTTGGTGAAACATGAGGTGAGAGAGGAGTAGATGGTGTGGATGTTATTTCAAGGATAGTGGTAGTATGTACAACGGTAGTATGTAGTGGGGAGTCGACTAGGATG
Source organism: Ceratopteris richardii (assembly GCA_020310875.1). Taxonomy (NCBI): domain Eukaryota; kingdom Viridiplantae; phylum Streptophyta; class Polypodiopsida; order Polypodiales; family Pteridaceae; genus Ceratopteris; species Ceratopteris richardii. The sequence goes on from CM035434.1 coordinate 3,348,789, forward strand.
GCTTCTTCGGTGAAGGATCTTTCCGGCCGTAGGCGTGCATCTTGTGCCTGGTGGGATGATTGAGCACCTACCGGAACTCGAATATATTCACCGGGCTTCGATAGCAGTCGAACTCTGCGAGGGTCGTATTGGGGGAGTGGCTTCCTTTGTAAATACCTCAGTGCTTCGACCGGGCCGATGGATTGGACCAGTTCTCTGAACCCTCTGATGTAGACTTCTTCAAACCCTCCGGAGACTAGTTCTTGTTCGATTAGGGCCTGGCTCTCTACTTCAGTTAATTTCTTCCGTGCCCATACTTTCTCCATCGTACGATATAATTTCTTGATTGCCAGCGTGTAAGCTGCTGCTTCGAAAGTCTCCTCTTCGTGCATGCTGGTGTCACCGTGCGCATCGGTTTGTTGGCCTTGGCCGTCTGTCTGTCCTTGTTCTTGGGAATCATGCGTGCCCTGGCTGGCTTCATCGTCACCTTCTTCGTCATCTGTGGCTGTTCGTTCATCATCGGAGCTAGACACAACTTGTCCCTGTGGCAGATCCCGCGGTGTGGTAGGGTAACTGGGGCGTTCATATTCTTGGGAGAACATCTGTGCCTCTGAAAACTAGAATTCATTCGAGAATGCATCAGGCATTTCAAAATCGAATGTTGTGTTTATTGGTTCTCCCTCCATGTGTGGTATTGGGAAAGAAAAGGCGTCCGCACCAATAGTGGTGGGAGCTTCTGCTGTAGTGGTGGTGGGTTCTGTGGCTGCAGTTGCCTGAGGTGCAGCGATACTAGTAGTGCCCTCCGTGACCACTGGTCTAGACAACTTTATGCGAATAGGTTGTACTGTGGGAGCGGCTTCTGTTGGTGATCGCTCTGGAGAGGGTTGTGGTGATGGTGACTCTGGCACTTGAAGGCAAGGAATGGTGCCTCTCATGCGCTTACCTGCCTGTGTTCTGCTGGGCTTCCTGGCTTTCTTCGTAGTTCCCTTGAATGCTTTCAGCTCTTCTCCTGTTAATGCACGTTCTATTGGCAAATCATAGGCCAAGCACACATAAACAATTCTTGTCAGCGCACAACATCCGTTAAGCACTTTCTTGCGTTCCCATCTGTGTTGTGCCAAATACATTTGATCAATGATCCAGCTTGCCAGATCAACAGTCTGAGGTCCGGTACACGCTAAGTACAATCCAAACCATATTCTTTTGTGTGGCATGGTAAATCTGTCCTGAGCGGGGAATGCGAAGTGTTGCATGCATATCCGTAGCGGCTTTGACAGCTCAGGTGTAATTGCTGAGATCTCCTCCCACTTCGTGACATCCCCACGTTTCATAGGGTCTGGAACTAATCTTTCTCGATCTGTGGGCGTGTGGGTTCCATGAATCTTGATGGCAGCCCTGATTAAATCCTTTGAGAGGTAAAACCTTTTGTAAGGTGGATTATCCACTAAAGAGGGCAAAATAAAAGTTCCTGGGATGTCCTTATTCTCTGAGGCAAGCAAAGTAGTAATTAAATAATAACACCTGTAAAAGTCAGGTTTGGGCAGCGGATCACTGAAATACTCCGTGAAGCCGGCTCTGGCCCAAACGTGAGTTAAGTCCTGGGTGTTCTGTAGGGCTTCGAACTCTCTGGAGAAGAATTGGTATTTTCCCCAGGTGCGGTCATCAAACGTCAAATTGGATTCAAATATAAAGTCCGCGTCCGCTAAGGGTCCTGCAAGTCCCTGAAACCAATGAGAGTTACGGTGTATCTTTTCTGTGTAGCCCATAGGTGGGTTGTCGATAGGCATGGGCCCTGGAAATCCTTGGAATTCTGGCGGTGGAGCAGTCGGGTGGGATTCTGCTCGTAAAACATTGAGGGGCACTGCCGCTACACTGGGGCCTGCTCCTGATGGTCCTTCGTCGGTTTGCATGATGACTGATGCGTTAATGAGAAAGATCTGCTACAAAAGATTAACACATTAGCATGGAAATTAATTATGATCCCATTAAAGTGAGACCGCAATCCCTTTCCATAACTGATGCGTAACCCGTGTAGCCAAGTGCTGTGATGTGATGGATGCAATGCTTCTTGCAGCACTAGTGCAGATCTCTAGACACCTACACGTTTCAGATGATGCATACGTTCCTTGATGAGATGAGATTATGAGTGACGTGTGATGATGGTGGGTGAATTTATACAAGGTTTAAAGGTTAGTGATTTATTACAAGGTTGTAGGTTAGTCGGGGGGGTAGTTTTGTCAGACATGGGGTTAGAGGAAGACGATTGGACACGCTTCGGTATCCATTTCCTAAGAGTCTTTGAGTGGGTGGTGGGTTTCTGTTGAGGGGCAAAAGGTAGTATCGGGTGTGGTGGTATTGAGGGATGGAAAGATTTGTGAGGGGTATATATTACACGGCTTAAGGGTTGAGCTATGATACATAGTTTGGGTACCCAAATCTGCGTGGGTGTGGGTCTATGGGTAAGGTATTTCTTGGCGATCCAAATTTGTCGAATGCTCGGACCTGTAGAAGAAGGTCGAGGGGATGGTGGATACTGATTCTGTTTCTGCCTTGCCTTTTTCTTGTCGATCTCTGCTTGGTTGGAGTTCTTCGGTGCTTTTTGTCCTTTTGGCACCCATATTTGTCTGGTGCCGCTTCCTTTGGGTGGCCTAAACTGCCTTCCTTGTTGTGTCTTCTGATACTGTCATCGGTCCGGGTTCCTTCGTCGTGGTTGACTCTGTTGTTGTTGAGGTTGAGAGGTCGGATGGACACTCTGCTTTGGAAAAGAAGGGAGATCCAACACTTGCGTGACCTGCCCATTAGGAAGTGATTCGTTCTTTAACTTTGATCTAGGCCAGTCCGCAACAAGTTTGGAAGGATGAGCACCGCAGGGTGTCGTGCTCATTTGGCCGCTGATGCAACCCACCTGACCGCTGATTGTGTCCATCTGCCCTTGCAGTTGGGTAACTGTCTCTTCTAGTTTGCAGGAAGTCCCAGGGAAGATCTCTTGTCGTCCTTCTGATTGACAATTGTCCACAGCCGAGCCCGAGTGGGTTGGTGTGGACGTAACGCGACTGGTCTGATAAAAGATCTTCCGGTCTCCCGTCGCATGTGTTTCATAGGGTCTAGGGTTACAACCGTCAGGCGGCATGCCGTTAGGGAAGTCAAGCGGTATCACTCGCTTCTGCTCTGAGGTTCCAATCTGTAAGGAGCCTTGTCTAAGATTTAGGTCCACTGAGTGATCGTATAGCCAATCTTGGCCAAGGATTAGGGGTTCTATCAGATCGTCATCATGGCACACTAGTAGCTTCGCTGTCATGGTCATATCCTTAATGAGGATAGGAAGGTCCACCTCACCCATGCAAGGGGTTTCCATGCCTCCTAGGCCTATGAGGTATGCCTCAATTGGCCGCATTTCTATTCCGGAATCCTTATAGTGGGACCATCTAATCGCACTAGTCGCAGCACCTGAGTCAATTAAAGCCCTGAGTTCTTGGCAATAGTTGCCGTGTTCTAGCCTAACTGTAATGAATGGTCTCCTGTCCACTATGCTAGGATGAGTGGTTGACTTTACTTGACACATGGCCATGGGATATCTGGGTGATGTTTCCAGATGGTTATAATGTTCTCTCCCTAGTCCTTGTCTTCTTAGCTTCATGCGCTTAATGCGTTCTATGGCTTCTGCCTGGGCTTCCGCTCGTATTCTATTTTCTTCCTCCTTACGCTTCTTTGCCAATGTGAGTCATCTAAGCATATCCTCAGTAAGAGGTTCCTGATATAGCTTGACTCTACAGCCACTAATGTAATTAGGCATTATATCTCCTTCTAAGGTGGCTAACTGTACTGCTCCACTAGTCGAAAGTCTGTTAATGATCATAGGTCCATAACCTCGCTTTTCTAACTTCCGTGCGTGCTGTTTCAGCGTATATACTAGAACTAAATCTCCTTCTTTTAGGCCTTTATCTTTCACATGTGCATCAAAATATGCTTTCTGTCGCTTCTTCGCTGCGTATATTCCTGCTGCTGCATTTAGCCTGGTTTCTCCTAATCGTTCCAAGTCCATTATTCTCGCTGATAATTCATGGCCGGTCCACTGATGTTCTTGTGCAACCTTAAGGGTCGGTATCAAGAAGTCCAAAGGAAGCACTGCATTCTGACCAAAAACCATATGAAAGGGAGTTGCATTGAGTACGGTCTTGTAGGCCACTCGATATGCCCAAACAGCATGGTGTAACTGTTTGTCCCAATCTGAACGTTTGTTGTTCACGAGTTTCGTCAGTACGTTACAAAGTATCTTGTTAGTGCTTTCAGCCTGACCATTGGCCTGAGGATGATATGGTGCAGATTTCTTGTGAATCACCATAAAATCCTGTAACAAATATTCAATGACTTGGTTTAGAAAGTGAGTGCCTCGATCGCTCACTAACTCTATAGGCAATCCATATCTTGTAAAGACATTTTCAAATAAGAATTTTGCAGTCGTGTGAGCATCATTCTTTTTTGTGGCTTTTGCCTCTACCCATTTGGTTAGATAATCTGTTGCAACAATAATGTATTCCGCATGTGTACCTTTTGCAGGGGGGTTGATGGGTCTTATAAAGTCTATACCCCACTTAGAAAATGCACGTCCGCCCATCATGGGTTTCAATGGCATTTCGTCTCTGCGAGTAGGAAACTGAGTTCTTTGGCACACATCACATCTCTTTACATAGGTATGTGCATCCATGTGAAGAGTGGGCCACCATAATCCTGCGAAGAGAATGGCCTTGACTATCCTATCGGGTCCAAAATGACCTCTGGCAACACCTTGGTGTGCAGTCTCTAGTATGTTCAAATAATCGCTTTCATGAACACATTGTCTTAGATATCCATCTCGTCCTCTTTTGTATAGATTATCGCCAATAAGTGAATAGTCGTGAGCTTCCTGCTCTAGACTGCGTTGTCGAGCTAAGGTCATTCCTTGAGGGAATGTGTTCGTCCTCAAGTATGTCACTAAAGGTTCACTCCAGTCTGGTGTGAGAGACACATGATATAGTGTAGCATGCTCTACTGGTGGTGTTTCACAGCAAACATGGCATTCCTTACACAACTTGTAGACATCTGCTTCCATCGTAGGCCAATATACTCCTAATCTATGCAGAGTCTGTAATGTTCGATGTTTTGAATGATGTTGCTCTAGTGCACCTACGTGTGCTAATTGCAACCAATTCGCATGTTCTGATTCATCTACACAACAGGCAAGAATCTTTTGATTATCCTGTTTATATATGCTTCCTGCCATTATTTGGTACCTCTGAGACTTGGTAATCTCTCCTTCTTTGATCTTTATCTTAGGATTCTTGGGTCCGTATGTCAGAATAGGGACTATAGGCTTAGCCCATTCTGGTGCTATCTCAAGGTTAAACAAGTATGCATCTGGTAATTCATCCGCTACTCCTTGAGGAGCTTCTCCTGAGGTTAATCTCGAAAGGTGGTCAGCTCTAAGATGTGTCTTTCCTTTCCTGACTACCACTTCAAAATCATACTCCATGAGTAATAGAAACCAACGTATTAGTCGTCCTGTGTTACATGGTTTGTTGACTAAGTACAATAGGGCTTGATGATCTGTAAAGAACTTGAATTTGTTGGCCAACAAGTAGTGCCTAAACTTCTTTACTGCGTAGATCATCCCTAATCCTTCTCGTTCCGTCGTGGTGTAATTTCTTTCTGCTGCGTTCAATTGTCTGCTAGCGTAAGCTATGGGGAGATCTATGTTACCTTCATTCGTGGGTTGTGCTAACACACATCCTATGGCATAATTGGATGCATCCACATGCACATGGAATGGCTTACTCCAATCTGGGGTTGTCAATATAGGTGCTGAGCACAAGCGTCGTTTAAGTTCCTTGAATGAATTTTCACATTCATCTGTCCATTCGAAATTGGTTAAAAGAGAGTACAAAGGCTTGGCTATGATTGCATAGATGTGTATGAATCTCCTATAATAACCGCAATGGCCCATAAATGCATGTACCTCTTTCACATTAGTTGGTCTAGGTAATTCTGCAATTACCTTCACCTTTTCCTCGTCTGTAGAGATTCCATTTTTTGACACAATGTGTCCTAGAATTTTGCCTTGTCTGACCATGAAAACACATTTTTCTGGGTTCAAACAAACCTGATACTCTCGACATTTGTCAAATATTTGTCTTAACTCTGGGATATGTGTCTGCCTTACATTTGAATGTGCACATAAGTCATCGACATAAACTTCCAAGCTCTTGCGTAAGAATTCCTTAAAAACATGACACATGAGTCGCTGGAAAGTGGCGGGTGCATTTGTTAAGCCAAATGGCATTACACGAAATGCAAATATGCCCCATTCAGTGGCAAAAGCCGTCTTGTGTTGATCTTCTGGAGCAATGGCTACTTGGTTATAGCCTGAGAATCCATCAAGAAAGCTGTAAACTTCCTTGCCCGCAACTCTTTCCAATAGGTGTTCCGTGATAGGAAGAGGATAACTATCTCTAATCGTGGGGGCATGAACTTTTTTAAGGTTAATACACACACGCAATTTTCCATTCTTCTTGGGCACAACCACAATGGGGGATACCCATTCGGTATGCTCAATTTCGTAAATGAATCCTGCTTCTATCAAGCGATCTATCTCCTCTTTAATCTTCGCAGCGTAATTATCATTGTACGTGTACGGTTTCTGTTTTGTCGGTTTTGCATCTGGAGTCATAGGGATTCTATGAGAACATATATCTGGATCTACTCCTTTCAAATCTTTATAACTCCAAGCAAAAACATCTCTATATTCGCGCAATAGGGCAACTAACTCTTCTTCTTCTTCAGTCGTCAAATCATGCCCTATGTATGTACATTTTTCTTCTTCTCCTTCTATGGCAACTATTACTTTCTTGGTTTTCTCTCGATTATCATATACTTGTCCGTCATTCGCCTTTCTATTGGGCATTCGTACCATAATCCTTCTATTTTCGATTTCATATTTCTTGAAGTTCTCGGGTACTTCAAACAAAGATTCTTCTTTTTCTGACATGGTGTCTTTCTTCTTTCTTTTCTTACCTTCACTCTTGTTCGTTACTTCTGTGGCTAACCTTACCTCGTTCGTAATGTCCTCGTGTCTCTGAGTGTGAGTCTCTACTTCGTAGAAATATTCTTCCTCTGATGCGAATGGAGAGTCCATAATAATTGATTCTAAATCAAAATCGCTTGCATCCTCAAATGCATCAGTGTTCGGTTCACACTCTTCTAAAATTGCATCGCCCATGATTGGCTCTATCGTAAAAACTGAAATGTCATAGCCATCCTCGTCACAGTGGGGTGTCCATTGTTCTTCATTGATGGCTACATCCATGGTTGCTAGAATCTCTGCCCAACCATGGGGTTCAAACTCTTCGTCTGTGAATACTACAGGTGCGTAGGCTGGATCTTGAAGGGTTCGTGGATGTTGTTCTGCACCTAAGGTTCTGGCTTCTAATCTTTCTTCCTCTTGTTTGGCTACTTTACACATCCATAAACGGGTATCCTCATGCAACCAAGAAGGATCTGATTCTAATGAGTGCACGGATTCCGTCTCTACCGGTGTCTTATGGATGGTATTCCATTGTATTGGGGGCACATCTCTATGTGAATAGTCCTTAAGATTGACTTTGGTAGTTACACCTAAATGTTGCAAGTACAAAGAATTAGTTCCCCAATCCTGTACAATTTGCAACTGACGCATGAATGGTCGTCCCAATATCATCTCATAAGCACGATTTTTCGCAAAGTCACAAATGGCGAAAGTATGCTCAAATTCTACACCACAAGTGGTGAGAGATATGCCTTCTAGTAAGCCTAACGGTTTTTCTATGTGTCCATCAGCCATTTGTAGCTTCATCCTAGTGGGTCTGAGTGCTAGCTTACCCCAACGTTTCCACAAAGCGGTGGTAGCGATGGCTACTCCGGCTCCTGAATCTAAGATGGCTTTCGTGGTGTAGCCCTGATGGGTTATTGGAAGATATGTGTTACCTTCCTCTCCTTCGCTTACGTCTCCAATCTTTTCCACGGGTATCTCTGGTACCTTCTTATGTGATCCTATTTGAGAGGGTGTGGTAGCTAGCTCAGGGAATTGATTTGCTACGTGCTTCCACAATTCTGGTTTTACCTTTAACAATTCCTCCAGAGTGAGATTACACTGTACTTTAGTGTTCTTGATCACTTCCGTGTTCCTAGGGATCACTGATTCTTCATTCCTCACTATTATCGTGGGTGCTCTCATACTAATAGACTTAGCTTCCCAAGGTCCTGTGAACTGAGGTAATTCTTGTAGAGAATTAGATTCAAATCCTGTGGGTTCACTCAGTTGTTCCACCTCTACATCATCATATATAGAGGGGATGTCTTGGGGAAATTGTTCCTGCAAGTCATCTATTTCTTGAATAGGAGGATGAGTTCCTTGTTCTTTTCTCCATTTCTCTTCTTGGATTTCCCTCAAGAATTCATGTGAGTACCTATGTATGGAGGACAAATTGTCTTGACTTTCTGTATTGGGTACTTGAGACAGGGATGGTGCATTCCTTTCCTGTGTCTCTGGGACAACAGGGTTCCTATGCTGATCCTTTTTCTCTTTGCTTTCTATTAAGTGTTCTAGCCTCTCCATTAGTCCTTGAAAGTGTAGTTCTGGTTTTGCCATGTTATTCCAATTAAGATATCTAGAGGCTTCAAACAAAGCTTGTGCTAACTCTACCATCTTCATGCACAGTTTAGTTCTCTCAATTTCTAGATCAGCTCGAGGGTAGTTTTTACTCATTTCCGTTACTTCAGGTCCCTCTTTTATTCTAGCCTGATATGCACGAAACATCATGTCTAGATCTTCGGGTATGGGTTCCGCTAAAACTGATCCTGATTTTAGAGCAGGGTCTTCTTGATTCAATTCTCGTGAAGCCAATTCTTGTATTTTGGCTCTGGATTCCGTTAAACTTCCTTCCAACTCACTTATCTTTTTACTCCACTTTCTCTTTATTCTTTCTCTAGAATCTTTCCAAGATTTCGTTTTTTTACTACTCGATTCTGCAACTTCACTAGTTCCGGCTACTTTCTCTTGATTAAGCTGTTGGTTTTGTAAGAGCGCCTGGGCTCTGGTTATCGCTTGGATAGGCACGTATGTAGGGTTGGATCCATTTGCGTTGTTTACAATACCTATCACATTGATCGGTGTCACATTCGAAGCGTTAACTGGGTTCTTAGGACAATCTTTGATTATGTGCTCTTTGCCACAATCGACACAAAAGCCTTGTATGTTATAGTACTGTGATTGCCTTGCTGTTGGGGGATGTGGACAATCCTTAATGAAGTGATCTCCTTGGCACCTAAAGCATGGTCCTCTAGGGCCCTGTAGTCTTTGTTGTCTCAGTTGGGGCCGTGGGTTTGGGTTTGCGTACATCACATTAGCATAGTCTGGCTCCCAACTAGGTTCCATTGGTGGACTATCATAATGATATGTCTCCACATGTTCTGGTGACTCCGTGTAATAAGCGGGTGGACTAGTTACATGAGTAGAGTCAAAACTGTTTGAGTTCGGGTCACTTTCGGTGATCAAGGGTGAAGAAGGCACTAAGGCCCTACTTAGGTTCTCTTCCGCAGCAGCGTATTTGACTGAGATGACATTCGCTGGTGGGGGTGGCTGCTGGGCTAAGACGGGTTGAGGTCTCTGTTGAGCCTGATATGGGTAGTTCTGAGGAGGCCTATAGTAATAAGGCTGAGCATTGTATTGGCCTTGATACCTACCTGGCTGCTGGTATGTTTGCGGGTAGTTCTGTCTCATGGTTTGTTTGTTGTATGGGCAGTCCTGAGCCGTATGATTCGTGTATCTTCTCTCAATTGTATAATATTGGCCACTAGGGTTGGCCTGAGGTTGAGGTGCATTGGGGCACATGTTTGCCAAATGATTTCCACCACAAGTGTAACAACGTACATTAGTTGGTAGCTTGGGCACCTGTTTGCTAGAAACTCCTAGTTTTTGGGCCACTTTTTTTGCTAGGTCCTCTATCGAATTAGACAATTTTGTGGATGCTAGAGAAGAACAATCTGAGTCCTTATAGACCTTTGAGAGTTCTAATTCCTCTCATAGGTTATCCTTGATGTCTATACATATTCTTACACACTCCTCTAGCGTTCTGGGTTCTTTTAGGTACACATAGGAGCGTAGTTAAGCGCTCAACAAGCCATCTAGGAACAGTGATACTTGTTTGGCTTGTGAGGGAAGCTCTTGCATTGGACATCGTTCAACATATTGTCTGAATCTACGACCTGCCAGTCTTACTGTTTCCTGAGGGGTCTGTTTGAAGCTATGAATCAACGAAGACGTGTCATGTCTAATCCCACTTTTAGAGAATTCAGTGATGAATGACTCTAAAAAGTGATGGATGTCTCTAAATTGCCTTTGTTGCAGTGGTTGGAACCAAGTTAAAGCTGTATTCTTTAACGTTAGTCCAAATGCGTTGTACTGCGTGAACATGTCCTCGACTTGTTCTGCTCTTAGTACTTGCTTGAATTCTGCAACATGGTCATAGGGATCTCCTGTCCCATCAAAGTAATTCTTCATTGATTTTACTAACTGTGTGGGTCTCAATACTCTTGCGTGTTCGCGTGGTCTAGGTAGAGGGAAATCATCTCTACCACCTAGTATTCCATGATCTCTTTGTCTATCCGCTCTATTAGTGTTCGTGGTTGTTCTATCTCTCCCTATGGGGTGATTAAAGCTTACTTCCAGTCTCTCTTTATTTCCTTCTCTTTGATGTCCATGGGCTGAGGAGGTTCCTGCCCCTTGTTGACTTGTATTCATGTTCGTTCTAGATGGAGGGAATATCAATTCACCTCTCCATGTGTATGTGCTTTTAGCGCGTTCAGGCACCACAAAGACTCTTTCTGAAGTCTCATCCAGGTATACAACCTTTCCAGGTGTATCTGGGTCCTTGAATTCATAAATTGTAATGATGCCTATCTCACCAGGGTGTTCCTTTCTGTACCTCCAAAAGGCTTCATCTGTCTCTTTATTTACAAACAACTCGGTGCTCCTGTTATCTTGAGGGATCCATTCTGGGATGAGTATTCTTGTTAATACAGATTTCCCTCTAGGTGTCCTAGGTTCTTCTAACGGTTCTTTTCCTTGAAATTTAGCTTCCGTCTCTAATTGAATTGTGCCAAACTCATTAGTATCGTTTGGCTGCGTACTTAGAACGTACATGGTTCCTTCTTTGTCTATGTAAGCGTCTCTCTCAAATTTCACCACTGGTCTTTCCAATCCAATGGGTTGATCAGGGTTGTGCAGTTGCACCACTTGCCTTTGCAAGCCATCCTCATAGATGCGAGCACCTAATCGGTTGGTTCGGAGAAACTCTAATTGTGTTCTATAGGGTCCTTCAGGTTTTTCTAAGTATGCTACATTAGACCCTCCTTCTGGTCTGTCTGTGCTAAATGCCATACTTGATTCGCTAGTCTCTGAGCTCTCGTAGGGGTAATTACTATTCAATTGCTGAGCCCACGATCGTGCAGTAGTTCTTACACTAGCCTCTGATGATCTAAGGCTTCGTCGGTCCGACTTTCCTATATGTTTGCCCGATCTAAGGTTCATTAATTTCCTTCCTTGCTCACTCAATTAAACACTTAGATCGTCAATGGTTCTTTGTTAGTACTTTCTTAGTTCTTTTTAATTTTCTTTGGAGTCTTGTCTTAATATATGCGTCAGGAATTCGACTTTCCGTGATGATTTTGAGTTCTCGTTCCGTCAGACTTAGGTTCTTTCCTTTAGGTTTTCGCATCACACACACCTTTACTTGTAGTCTTAAACTTAAAAGAATTAAGTATCTTGAACTTGAGGCGTTCCTATCGTCGTTAATCCACAATGCTAACGTTTAGCCTAAGCTAAGAATTGACTGAGGGGGTTGAGTAATCTTCCAACCTCGAGTCGGCTTTTCTGGTTGCTCTGATGCCCTGTTGCCCAAGAAGCCGTGCTTCCCAAGCTTTACTGTCTTCACTGCCTTGCTTGCTTGCCTTGGATTGCCCTTGCTAGACCTGGAAAAATCCAATCTTAGACCAATTCACAATTGAATGATCAAGCACTTGAGCATACACACCTTTTTAGTCCCTTCCCTTTGCCCAAATTTTCAATGTGTGCCCCCTGGCTTCTTAGTCCCAAACTAGGTGAACCTCAAAATAGCTTATCCAAAAATAGACGTATTCTTTATGAAAAAAACAATTGAGGTCACGTAGTACTCGTCACGAGCTTTCTAACGAGCTATTAAGCTAAAAAAACGGACTTTGGATGAAAAAGTTATGAGCGTTCAGGCCCTGGGGGGTAAAAACTGATAATCAGGTTTTCCTTCAAATATGAGCTAAGGGGTCTCCTATGAGTCTAATGGTCCAAAAATTTCTCAAAAATACCCCCAAAATTGGTCAAAAAATGGAACCCTAAATTTGCGATGGGGGTGCACAATCGCGATGGTCTGGGACCGTCGCGATGGTCCAAGCGAACCGTCACGATGGCATGGAATTTGGACAATCGCGATGGCGCGAAAAATGAACCGTCGCGATGGCCCGAAATGAACGATCGCGATGGCATGGAAATGGACCGTCGCGATGGCCCGAAAAATGAACCGTCGCGATGGCGCGAAAGTGGACAATCGCGATGGCGTAAGGTTGAACCGTCGCGATGGCCCGATCAAGTGGACAATCGCGATGGCGCGAGTCAACGGTCAACGGGGAACAATCGCGATGGTCCGAAGTGAACCGTCGCGATGGTCCGCGATGCGATGGCTTGAGCCAATCGCGATGGTCTGGGAGCGATGGCGTGAGCCAATCGCGATGGTCCGAATTTTTGAAGTGTCGCGATGGTCCAAAAAGTGAACCGTCGCGATGGTCCAACTTGCCACGTGGCACCGTCGGCGCGATGGCGTGAGCCAATCGCGATGGTCCGGGGTCAGCTGAACATTCGCGATGGTCCAAGTGGACCGTCGCGATGGCTCAAGTGAACCGTCGCGATGGTCCGAAAAATGAACCGTCGCGATGGTCCGGCCGAGCCGTCGCGATGGCTTGAGCCTATCGCGATGGTGCGACACAATCGCGATGGTCCGAGCCAATCGCGATGGTCCACCAAAATGCGAATTTTCGAGATGCGCCTGTGGATTCGTAGATGCGCAAGGGTCGCCTACCTCGTGGTGTGGTCGCCTACCAAGAATTCCGAAAGTTGCAGACCATCGCGATGGTCCGCCACACTCGGCAGATCTTTGACAGAGAGTAAATTTTTACCTTTTCCAAGCTTTCCTGATGCACTGGAGCTCTGTACCTGCAAGAAAACTCAAGAAAACACAAGCACACACAAGCACAAAAGTTCTCTCTCGCTCTCTCGCATGCACAAATGAGAGGAAATGAGGTGAATGGGTGGATATGGTGAATTTTCTGATTTTTTTGGAGATGAAGATGATGATGCGATGATGAAGATGGAGTGTGGGGGAGGTGAAAAACACTAAAAACTAAGTAAAAACAACAACAAAAACTGAAATTTTTACCTTCCAACACCACTTCTTGCTATACTCTTACCATCACACATTCGTCCTAGACTCGATCCCCGGCAACGGCGCCAAATTTGGTGTTGCTCTAGCACAATGGTGAGAACCACGTTAAGAAGCTTCACCTCCTTAATGTCAATCCGCGGAAGAGGTAGGAGTGATATGAAGATCGTGAATGTGAGATGATGTGAAAGTGAAGGTGAGAAGCACAAAGATGCACACACACATACACACACACAATGAAGAGACAAGCAAGACACAATGGAAGGTGGGAAATTAGCTCTATTACTCAAGAATACTCTTACAAGCTCAAACTAGCTCTAAGCTCACACTAGCCAACATGAACCAACCTCAAAAATGAGCTCTCTAGCTCTTTTTATAGTTTCTAGACTAGTTTTGACCGGTTTCACATCTAGTGACCGGCCTAGTTAAAAAATAGGTCCTAGAGGCTATTTGGAAGGGTAAACGATGTCTAAAAATAACGAAATTCGGTACGAGCATTCTACCTAAGCTCCTCAAGCTCGAGGACTCCTCGACTTGCACAAAATGGAGCTATGAATTACAAAATGGGGTTTTGTCTATATTACATATGTTACAAGAGTGATGAAAATCACTGTTGGATGTTTGAAGAAGTAATAAAAACATAATTGTTTTGAAAAAATGATCCCACTGGCTCCCTGCTCCGTCTTTACATGCTTCCATGTCGTCTGTGCCTCTGACTGTGCCTCTGACTGCTTCCAACAGTGTCCTAGAATCTTGCCTTGCCTGACCATGAAAACACACTTTTCTAGGTTCAAGTAGAGTGATATTCTCTACATTTCTCAAAGATTTGTCTGATTTTAGGTATATGTGTTTGTCTAATGTTGGAATGAGCATAGAGATCATCAACATAGACTTCCAAGTTTTTCCTCAAGAACTCTTTAAACACATGGAACATCAACCTCTAAAAGGTAGCTGGTGCATTGGTAAGCCCAAATGGCATTACATGAAAAGCAAATGTGCCCCACTTTGTTACAAAAGATGTCTTATGTTGATCGTCTAGAGAAATAGCCACTTGTTTGTAGCCAGAGAATCCATCAAGGAAGCTGTATACTTCCTTGCTTGCTACTCTTTCTAATAGATGCTCAATGATAGGAAGCGGATAGCTATCTCTAATAGTGGTTGCATTAACCTCCTTCAAGTTAATGCATACACATAGCTTGCCATTCTTCTTGGGCACCACTACAATGGGGGATACCCATTCAGTGTGCTCAATCTCATAGATAAATCTTGCTTATACCAACCTATCTATCTCTTCCTTGATCTTGGTTGCATAATTGTCATTATATCTATATGGCTTCTACTTGGAGGGTTTGGCATCTGAGGTCATGGGAATTGTATGTGCGCATATGTCAGGGTCTACTCCTTTCAAGTCCTTGTAGCTCCATGCAAAAACACCTCTATATCCTCATAGCAAGTCCACCAACTCTTGTTCCTCTTCCTTTGATAAATCATGTCCTATGTATGTGCATCTCTCTTCACCTTCCTCTATGGTCACAATGGTTTTCTTAGTTTTCTCTTTGTTATCATAGGGCTCTCTTGCTTGTGCTTCACACTTAGGCATCCTTATCATGCCTTTTCTATCTTCTATGTCATACTTCTTGAAATTTTCAGGAACCTCAAACAAAGATTTTTCCTCTTCTCGTGTGACTTTTCTCTTCTTCCTTTTCTTTTCCTAATTCTTAGTGGTCACTTGTGTGGTTAATCTCACATCATTCATAAACTCCTCGTGTCTTTGAGGGTGAGCTTCTACGTCATACAAGAATTCTTCTTTAGATGCACAAAAGGATCCATATGGATGGATTCTAAATCTGAATCACTTACTTGATTGATCTCATCCATACTAGCCTCGCACACGTCAAGAACTGAATCACACATAATTGGTTCTATGGCAAAAACTGAATTGTCATAGTCATCTTCATCATAGAGTGGTGTCCATTGTTCTTCATTGATGGCTACATCCATTGTTGCTAGGATTTTTGCCCAACCATGAGGTTCAAATTCTTCGTCTGGGAAAACTACATGTGCATAGGCTGGGTCTTGTTATTGATCTATGAGTTTCCTTCACACCTACCTCTCTAGCCTTTTCTCTTTTATCTTCTTCTTCTGCCACTTTACACATCCACAAGTGAGTGTCTTCATGCATCCATGAGGATCCTGGTCCTATGGAATGCACTGACTCTGTGTCATCCGTGGTTCTATGGATGAGATTCCACTATATAGGGGGCACATCTGTATGAGAGAAATCCTTGAGATTGACTTTGGTTGTGACACCTAAGTGTTGCAAATACAAGGAATTGGTTCCCCAATCCTATACTACTTGCAATTGTCTCATGAATGGCCTTCCCAAAATCATCTCATAGGCTTGGTTCTTGCTGAAGTCACATATGGAAAAGGTGTGCTCAAACTCTACACCACTAGTGAAAATTGTCCCTTCTAACAATCCTAAGGGTCTTTCTATGTGACCATCGGCCATTTGCAAATTCATTCTCATTGGTCTGAGTGCCGGTTCACCCAATGCTTCCATAAGGAAGTGGTAGCAATTGCAACTGCTGCACCTGAGTCCAAAATAGAATTGGTGTTGTAACCTTGATGAGTGATTGGAAGATAAGTGTTTCCTTCTTCACCTTCACTCATGTCTCCTCTCTTGTCCAAGGGTATTTTTGGCTTTGTTCTATAAGATCCTACCTAGGAACAAGGTTTCACTACTTTTGGCACTTGGTTGGCTATGTGTTTCCACAATTCTGGTTTAACTTTGAGTAGCTCTTCTAAAGTGAGATTGCACTGCACTTTAGTGTTCTTCACTACTCCATATTCCTAGGTATGACTGAATCTTCATTTCTTACTATAACTGTGGGTGCTCTGATAAAGGTAGACCTTGCTTCCCATGGGCCTATGATGGTCTCCTCCACAGGTATAACACCATTTCACTGGGGCAAATCTTGGTATTTGTTTGCTAGAGACTCCTAATTTCTAGGCTACCTTCTTTGTAAGTTCCTCAATAGATGTGGATGGCTTTCAATTGAGGCTAGTACAGTTATCTGAATCTTTGTAGATTTATGAAAGCTCTAATTCCTCCCCTAGATTTTCCTCAACATCTATGCACATGTGTACACACTCTGCTATGGATCTAGGGTCCTTTAGATACACATAGGATCTCAATTTGGTACTCAACAATCCATCTAGGAATAAAGACACTTGTTAAGGGTAGCTTGGGCATAGGGCATCTCTCTAGGTATTAAAAAAATCTTCTTCGTGCAAGTCTCACTGTCTCTTGAGGTGTTTGTTTAAAACTATGGCCACGTAAGGTCCATGTTCTTCAGGGTTAGACCAAAAGCGTTGTATTGCATGAACAAGTCATCAACTTGCTCTAGTCTCAAAACTTGCCTAAATTCTTCCACATGATCATACGGGTCTCCGATGCCATCGAAGCAGTTCTTCATGGACTTAACCAATTGTGTAGGCCTCAAGGTCCTAGTGTGTTCCCTAGGCCTTGGAAGAGGGAATTCATCTACATTTCTTTGATTCCTTAGGCCCTATGTCTCTCATTTTCCATTCTATCTATCTCTATTCTCGTTCTTTCTCTTCCTAGTGGGTTGGTGAAGCTCACTTCAGGGCTATCTCTACTCCTATCCCTTTGAGTCCCATGAGCTTGAGATTTTCCAGCTCCTTGGTGACCATAAGAGACATTAAATCTTGGTTGGGGGAAACAACTTCACCCTTCTAAGTGTAGGCATGCCTACCATGCTTAAAGACCACAAAAACCCTCTCAGAAGCATTGTCTAAGTAGGTCACTTTGCGTGGTATATCTAGATCTTTGAATTCATATATGGTAAGCATTCCCACTTCCATAGGCTAGTCAAGTTCATACCTCCAAAAGGCCTCATCTGCCTCTTGGTTTAAGAGCAAGGCTATGCTCTTATTGTCTTGGGGGACCCACTCTGGAGTGATCACTCTAGTCAGAACCGATTTGCCTTGAGGGGTTCTTTGCTCTCTTCCTAAGTTCCCTTGCTCCATGTCACCTATTTTGGTCTCTGAGATTATATTGTCGAATTCATCTATCCTATCTGGTTGGCTGGTGACCACATACATTGTTCCTTCTTTATCTATGTATGAACCGTTTTTGAATTTGACTATTGGATGTTCTACTCCAATGGGTTGATTTGGGTTCTTTATCTGGGTAACAGATCTTCTCATATCGTCCTCATAGATGCGAGCACCTAATTGGTTGGTCTTGATGTATTCCAGTTGAGTCTTGTAAGGACCCTCTGGTTTTTCTAGGTACACCACTCTTGAGCTACCTGTGTGTCTCTCCATGCCATAAGACATCTCCGAGTCACTCGTTTCTAAACTTAGGACGTATGGTAATCACTCAACTGTTGGGACCAAGACCTAAATGTATGGTTGACACCAGCCCCTGATGATCTAACACTTTGTCGATCTCTCCCTAGGTGTCTTCCTGATCTCAGGTTCATATGTCCTATCGATTTGCCCAATGACCCTTGTACAACCACGTTGTTGGTTCCTTAGTATCAGTTTGTTGGGAATCGAACTCACAACCTCCCGGTTAGGAGTGTGATGGGCTAACCACTTGCCCCAAAAGCCATGGTTGAGGATTACTTCCTACTCCTCTCTCTTAAGGAGTGGTTCAACAATCTCCTAGTAGGATTATGTGACATTCCTCCCCCTTCGATTGAGCATTGTCCTCAATGCTCACTTGTGGACCCTTCTAACTCTTGGACCCACTTTCCATGCATGAGCGCTTCCACCAACCTCAAACTCCAGCACATGGAACAAATTTGGACCTATCCCACCCTGTGTGGGTGCCCAAATGCCCATGCGCCTTCATCCAAGGCAAGTTTCACACTCACCATGGATAAGCGCTTTTCCAAGTGCCCATGAATGAGGCCCGAACCTCCGTCTCACCCAATTTCTCAACTAGGCTCTGATACCAATGTTGGGAATCGAACTCACAACCTCTCGGTTAGGAGTGTGATGGGCTAACCACTTGCCCCAAAAGCCATGGTTGAGGATTACTTCCTACTCCTCTCTCTTAAGGCGTGGTTCAACCATCTCCTAGTAGGATTATGTGACACAGTTACTTGTTTGTTTTAATTTTCTCTTGTGGTATTCACTTGTTTTACAACATGCATCATAAGGAGCACTTAAGTTTTTCGTACTTGATGTTCTTCATCCAATTAAATTAAATTCTTTGTCTTTGGGTTGTCCCTTGACTGCAGTTAATCTATGCTTGAACTTGAGAATTTAATGGTTTTTAGAACTTGAGGGTTCCTATCGTACCCCTAGTCAATCAAAACATCAACCCACACTTAGCCTAAGTTAGGAATGGATTGAGGGGGTTGAGAGATCTTCCAACCTCAAGTCACTTCTTCTTGTTGTACTTGTAGACTCAGGATGCACATTCCCAAGCCTGCACACATTAGTACTTTCCTTTGATCTCTCCAAGAGCTCTCAATGAACCTGTAAAAGTTCCAATCTTAGCTCAAGCTTTTAACTTCAATTGACAGACAATTTACTTCAGACACTTTTACTGACCCTTTTTCCCCCTTTGTATTGCACAAAAATTTTTTTAGGGCCCCCTAGGTTTCCTAATCCCACTTAGGGTCAACTTCAAAAAACCCTATCTAGAGCTTAAAAAACGAATTTCATATGAAAAAGTTATGTCGATTCAGGGTTTTGGGGGTTAAAACAGCCAAAGAGGCCCTCACATGATATTAGTGTATTTTTCTAAGGCCTCTGTAATTGTATAGGTAAAAGGGTTCGTGAATAAACTCAAAATTAGCCCAAATTTTCAAAAAAAATTACCACTTTAATTTTTCCCGAAATTGTCTGTCTATCACGAGAGATGATGTCTGTCGCGTGTGGCTACCTATCATGATAGATGGGTGTTTGTTGTGATAGACAGGGTCTATTGTGGGGTCTTGTCTGTCGCGATAGACGGGTGTTTGTGGTGATAGATGGGGTCTATCATCTGTCGTGGATCTATCTGTCGTGATAGATGAGTGTCTATCACAATAGATGGGCTCTGTCATCTGTCGTGGATCTGTTTGCCATGATAAATGAGGTCTTTCGCGATGGACAATATCTATCATGGGTCCTGTTTGTCGTGATAGACTAGGTCTATTGCCATGGATGGTGTCTATCGTAGGGTTCTGTCTGTTGCGATAGATGGGGTCTCTCATCTGTCGTGGTCATGTCTGTCTTGATAGATGGCGTTTGTCATGATAGACGAGGTCTGTCGTCTGTCGTGGTCCTGTCTGTCATGATAGACGGGGTCTGTCGCAATTTTGGTTTGTCGCAATGGACGGTGTCTATCATGGGGTCTTGTCTATCGTGATAGACAGGGTTTGTCGTGATAAAGAAGGTTTGTCATGATAAACAAGGTTTGTCGTCTATTGTGGTCCTATCTATTGTGATAGATGGGGTCTGTTGTGATAGATGGGTGTCTCTCACAATAGACGCTATCTATCGTCTATCATGGATCTTAGTCTGTCATGATAGATGCTGTCTATCGTGATAGACGATATCTATCGTCTGTCGTGGATTTTGGTCTGTCATGATAGATGATGTCTGTCACGATAGATGATGTCTGTCACGATAGACATTATCTATCATCTATCGTGTTTTGGTCTATCGTGATAGATAGAAAAAATGCAATTTTTTTGGATCCTTCTGATGGTTTGAAGTGCTCTAATGGTGTAGTTTATCATGTTATGCATGTGAACACAAAATACTAACTTTCTTTGTCTGTTGGGACAGACAGAGGTCGTCATCTCGAGATTTGTGCAGAGGTCTTTCATACTTGTGCAAGCTATTGAAGATGATGCTAGAACCAAATCTTGCAGCAAAAGCACAAAAACACACAAGAAACAGATCGCACACAAGCTCTCTCTTGGTCTCTCTCACAAGTGAAATGAGGGAAATGAGGTGGGCAGGGGAATATGACCACACAATTGAAATTTTTATGAAGGTGGAGATGGAGGTGGGAGGTGGTGAAAGGTGAGGAGTCCACCTCATAATTGTCAATCCGTGGAGACATGAGGACTAGTATGACAACTATGAGCAAGTGATGGCACAAGTGCGTGAGTGAGAAGCACACAAGCATGCACACACATACACACACACACACACGTGCACACAAAGCAAGAACAAAGAGAGGAACAATGGGGTTCTTTGTATTACTCAAAAAGTCTCTTACAATAGCTCAAAACTCTGACAAGCTAACCCCAAAATTGAGCTCTTTAGCTCTTTTTATAGTTTTTTGACTAGCTTTGGCCCTATCCAGATCTGGTGTCCGGCATATTTAAAAATTAGGCTCCAAGGCTTATTTGAGGGCTCAAACAAAATAGAAAAATTACGAAAATTGATACACAAATACTTCTAATACTCCTCAAGCTTGAGGACTCCCCGGCTTGAACATGTCTAATCTATCAAAAACAATATTTACAATGTTTGTGTAGTGATGAAAATCACTTTGATAGAAAATAAATTATGAAAAAAATGATCGGGCCTCGTATATGTTGGATTGTACTTGACTGCTCTGTCTCCTCATTGCTTCTATGCCAACATAGATTTAAAAGAGCATTGGCAAACATTGATGAAATCATTTTAGGTGCATCACTCATTTCTACTCAAAGGATTGTCAAAATACTTTAAAAAATTTGCTACTATACTTTGTTTGGTTGCAAAAAGAAATCAAAATATTTATACTTTTGATGAGTTTTCCAAAAAGAGCAATCAAGAGTGAATATGAGTGGTTTTCTTGAGGGAACACAAGCACTTTCTATTACACAAATGGGAAAAAGCAAGCATGGTTCAGCTTTGGGTTCATCAAAACCAAAGCCTTAATGTTCCTTTTCCACCTCTTCCTCTTTTCTTGGTGATATCTAAAAGAAGAAGAGATGCAAGTATTGTTAAAATATTGGACATACCATTGATGAATGTAGAGATCTTGCAAAGTGTAATGAAAAGAAGAAGGAATCTAGTATGTCCATTGTTGAGAATATATCTAATGCAAAGAATGATAAAGCTTATGTTGCTCAAGATGTTTGGGCATGGTTGTTACATGTCATTTTCATTCATCATCAAATTCTACATGTATGCTTTTGAATGAGGCTGATTCGGATTGGTTTTTTGATAGTTTTGCTTCAAAGCATATCACTTCATGAAAAATATTTTTTGCATCTTTGAAAGATGTGCCCAAGGGAGGATATGTTGTATGTGTAAATAATGCTTCATATCCTATTATTGTAATTGGATAAATCTAACTGATGGTTGTAAATGGACATGTTGTTACTCTTAAGAATGCATTGTATGTACCCAATATCAAGAAAAACTTGATTTCTATTCCTACTATTGTTAGGCTTACTCAAACTTCTTCTATGGTTTAAATGGAGTTATGGCATGCTCATTTTGGTCATTTGAGATCCAATAGTTTGCTTTAATTGCAAAAGAAGGATATGATGATGGTTTGTCAACTTGATCTCAAATCGGGATATCATTAGATTCGTATGATGCAAAGTGATATTTTCAAGACTGCATTTAGAACTCAAACTGGCCATTATGAATTTATGGTAATGCCCTTTAGACTTACTAATGTCCCTTCTACATTTGCACGAATGATGAACAACATTTTTCTTGATTACCAAGCTTTTGTTCTTGTATTTTTTGACGATATACTTATTTACAGTAAGAATTATAGTGAGCATGAGAAGCATCTTAAAACAGTTTTTCATTTACTATGAGAGAACACACTTTACACTAATCCTTGAAAGAGTTACTTCTTTCAACGTAAGCTAGAATATCTAGGACATATTATTTCAAGTGAAGGTGTGCATGTGGATCCAAAGAATATTAAAGTTATAGGAGAATGGCCTACACCACAATCAGTCTGATGTTCGTTCTTTTCTTGGCTTGGCTAGTTTCTATAGGAACTTTGTTCGAAATTTTTCTTATTTAGCATTGCCTCTTACCTTGTTATTGAAAAAGAAATTAAAATTTGCATGGGGACTTACCCAACAACAATCCTTTACAAAACTCAAACATGCACTTTCACACGCACCTGTTTTACAGTTACCTGATTTTTCACAACCCTTTCATGTTGTTACTGATGCTAGTGGTTCAGGAATAGGTGATGTTTTATTGCAAAATGATCATCCCATTGCATTTGAGAGTAGGAATCTTAAACCCTCATAAAATAATTATAGTACATATGATAAAGAATTGTTAGCAGTTGTGCATTCTTTACAAATTTGGAAACACTATCTTATGGGCTCTGAGGTTTTAATCAAAACCGATCAACAAGCTATTAAGTATTTATTAAATCAACCCTTAATCTCTGGTCGGCATCTTAAATGGGCATCATTAATTCAAAATTTCCAACCCATGATCCAATATCAGCCTGGTAAAGCTAATGTTGTAGCTGATGCTCTTAGCCGATTTCCTTCACATTATGTTGTTTTGCATAATATTTCTGCCATCCAAATTCATTCTTTTCAAGAAATGGTTTCCACTTATGCATTTGATTTGTATTTCTCACGTGCATGGCATGACTTCAACAATGGTGAGTCTTTATCTGATGAACATTATACATTTCATAATGGTTTTCTTTATTTTCAACATAGATTATGCATAACCTAAGCTTTTAAAATATTTTTTTATCAAAGAAATGCATGAAACATCTTACATGGGTCATAGAGGCATACAAAGCACCATTTCTACCTGCAAAGATTTCTTCTATTGGCCACACATGGAAGAAGATATTGCACCTCAATGCATTGTATATCAGCATGTAAAACGTCATCATGGAAAACCATTTGGATTATTCATGCCACTTCCCATTCCGAACAAACCATGGGAAAAAAGTTCTATGGATTTTATCACAGGTCTTCCCATCACTTCATCACATAATGATATGATTTGGACAATGGTTGATAGGTTTAGTAAATATGCATATTTCATTCCATGTAGAAAAACTTTGTCTCCACCTCAATCTGCAAAATTATTCATAATTGCATTTTCTCACATCATGGATTTCTTAAAAGTAATTCTATCTGATCGTGATGTTAGATTTTTAATCATTTTTGGGTTGCCTTATTTCAACATTTTGGTTCTAAAATAGATTTTAGCTCTGCATTTCATCCCAAACGTAATGGACAAAGTGAGGCTACAGATAGTACTATTCTTTATTTATTGTGTTGTTATTCATTAGATAGTCCCACTAACTGGGATGAAAAGTTGCCATTGCTTCAATTTGCTTACAGTAACACCACACACACCACTACTAGTGATGCATCTTTTGAAATTGTTTATGGCAAAAAGCTTTTCACTCCCATGTCACTCACCCAAACCGACATTCCAGTGGCTGATTCTATTGCTCAAGATCACATTTCTATACTTCACGATATTCATGAGCACATTATAAAAGTCAAGAGAGATACACGCGTAATATCAATACCAAACGATTAGCTAAGGAATTCAAGGAAAATGATCTTGTGTGGTTGAGTATCATTAAAAGAATTCTAAAAAATATTTTGCAGGATCCTAAAATTAAACTTGCACCATGCTATTATGGACCATTTCTCATTATACAAAAATTAATGATAATTCATTTAGATTAGATATACCATCTCATTGGAATATACATAACTCTTTTCATATTAGTTTACTTAAACCATTCAAAGGAACTTTACCACTCACTCCACTTCTTGATGACCCTCCTTTAATTGAAGAACAATGTGAAATCTTGGTTCTTGAGAAAATAATTGATCATGATGTCACTACTACACACACAGGTACTCAATATCATCGATATTTAGTTAAGTACAAAAATCACTCTATTGAAGAATGTCAATGGATACATAAAGCACAATTAACACCTCATTATGACCACTTAATTTCTGCATATCATACACAAACACATTAATGTTATTCCTCCATGAACACTTTCATGCATGTATTTTTACATGGAACATGCTTATTTTCGTTCAGTGATGAAACATGTGACTGGCCATCCATGTTTATCTCTATTTTATCAACTGAGGTTAGTTGCTTTTTCAGCTAAGGGGCATGTTATAAATTATGGAATGTGTTGAACAAGGCATTGTTGGAGTGTTAATTTATTAATGTATTAATGTGTTTTGGTGTTTTTGATATAGTAGCTGAAGGTTTGTGAGGGTGTGAAAGGCATGAAAGTGCAAACATCAATAATCCGAATTTAGGACGAACATCAATAATCCGACTTTAGGGCGGACATCAATAATCCAACTTATAATTTACTTTGGAAATAAAATCGGGTACAAGGTTCTATTGTTAGAAACAGTTAGAAAAGTAGTGGTTAGAATAAAGGTCATTGTAGACCGCAATTTTTGATATTGAAAGCAAAGGCTTTCTACAAAAAAATCCAACTTTTACTTTGATGCATGCTTTTTGAAGCCGCTCTCATGTAACCACTATTTCGACATAATCAAAAAGTCCTATAAATACATGCACTCTGTGAACTGTCGAAACAGAGTGCATGGGGGGAGATTGCACCCAATATTGTGTTTTGTTTCGTCTCTTGGTGTGTTTATTTTTTTCTGTGTGTTTTCTACATCAGTAACTTTTGTGTGCGGGTGAGCAAGATCCTGATAACAGAGGTATTCACTTGCTTTAAAATATTTTTATATATGGCTGAAAATTTTCATGGCATTAAGCTTTTGAATATTTTCACAGATCATGGTGGTGAATATATGTCACATGAATTTAACACTTTTATTTGTGAAAGATGAAATGGCAGGATATATGGTTAAAGGAAAGCAACTTCCATATAAGTTTTGGATGGAAGCGATCATTTCTGCAAGTTATGTACTAAATCATTGTCAGACAAAAGCATTGAGAGCCATTACACCTTATCAAACTTGGAAAGGATGAAAGCCAATGGTTAGTAATATGTGCATGTTTGGGTGTTTGGTATATGATATTGTGACATCACAACAACATCACAAACTTGATGACAAGGCAAAGAAATGTTTATTTGTTAGATAAAGTAGTGAGAGTAAAGGTTATCAATTATACCATCCATTGATAGAGATTGTAAGTCAAGATGTGGTATTTGCTCAAAATTCAGTTTATCCTTTACTTGAATACAAATTCAGTCAACAATTAGTTGGTAAGATGTATTTGATACACTCATGCCTTTATTTTAAAGTGATGCACTTGTCTATGGTCCTGTAAACCATCTAAATGAAGTTCAAAGAGCAAAAAATTTTCAACAAAATATGGTTGAAAAAATCTAGCCAAACATGTATGAAAATTATCAAAATTTACAGAGGCACATGGTTGAGAAATTAGAGCCAAAGATGTCTAAAAATATCCAACCAAACATAGCTAAAGAATTGCAAAATTTATAGCTACACATGGTTGAAATTCAGCATGATATTCAACACGCTTCTTATGTACATTTTGATGACATATTACATGAAGAGTGCATGCCTATCAAGGATGCACAATCTGTGCCAAAATGGCTACAAAAGACATTGTGAGATAGGAAGTTGAGTGCTCCTTTACTTGCTAGAACAATATCAAGCTCTCTCTCCATACATCAAGTAACTTTGTGGATGTATCTCTTATTGTAGATTTATGTAATGAAGGGCCACTTACTTTTGAATATACATGTGATGATTCAATTCTGATGAGCCCAACGCAGTAGGAATCAGATTCTATTCACAAAATTTCTACCTGGGAGTTATGTGAATTGCCAAAATGTAAGAATGCCATTGGTACTAAGTGTGTTTATAAGTTTAAGAGAAAGTTAGATGGTAGCATTTATTGCTACAAAGTAGATTAGTTGCAGAAGGTTATGCATAGAAACATGGCATTGATTATGAGGAGACTTTTGCACCTACTTCATGCATGACTAGCATTTGTTATATGATTGCATTGAATACACAATCATGGTTTGAAAATGCATCAGCTGGATATAAAAACAAATTTCTTGAATGGTGATTTGCAAGAAGAGGTCAATAAGAAGTAAACTCTTGGATTTAATACCGTTAGTGTCCATGTGAAAGGCCAAATGGCCACTAGACACTTCTTTGTTTATGTTCTTTAATAAAACATATAGTGACCTGGTCGTCACAGATTGTAAGTTCGACTGCATTTGTAAGACCTAAGAAGTTTGTCTTCGTGCTCCCTGTGTACTATGTTTTTCTGCATATTCTGCAGTCTCTGTGCGGAGTACCGTGTGCGGCCTTAGGAGCTTGGTTTTCTACTCGGAGTATATCGTCGTGGAGAGTGCGAGAAGGAGAGTGCACTGTGGTGCAGCATCGCCATCAAAATACTTCACTGGTATCAAAGTAGTTCGATGCAAAAGCTTTGTTCCTTTTGTGCGACCGAAGCGACCCCCCTCCCTCGACTTTCTCCAAGGCTTATGACTAAGGCAGCGACCAAGGCATAGACCTTGGCATGCATTGTCATCTGAGTCACCGTTGGCGCCGTTGGCCACGCGCGAGGGAGGACCTCAATGATCAAGGAATATAGAGGTTCCCGGTACTTCCCG
This sequence comes from Ceratopteris richardii, assembly GCA_020310875.1. Lineage (NCBI taxonomy): Eukaryota > Viridiplantae > Streptophyta > Polypodiopsida > Polypodiales > Pteridaceae > Ceratopteris > Ceratopteris richardii. Next base: position 3,375,897 of record CM035434.1, read on the forward strand.
AGAGGTCACCCATCCCAGTATTGTTCCCCCCTGAGCTCGCTTAACCTTGACAATCTCTTGCCACTAAGATACACTCGTGTGGTGTTTGAAGAAGGGGAAAGACTAAGGTTGACATTACCTTGAACATGTTTTGGTCCCTCAAAGCTTCATTCTTTGCTTTCAAAGCCTATTTTTGAAGCATTTTTGGGGTGTCTTTTGGAGCCATTTTGGAGTACTTCAGCACATAGTTTTCTTCACATAGGTCCAAGAACATCAAGAAGAGTGTTCTTTGTACTTCTCCGATATTAAATATCAACCTTTGGGGCTGTGCTTTCAGTCACACTCGCAAAACTACAAGTTTCTTGAAAGATTTAGTTTTGTTGGGAGCAGTCGCTGCAAATGTATGTAGGTTTTTTGAGCCAAAAACATCAGAGTCGACAGACACTAGTAGGTGTTATTGGTTAGTTTTTGGGTTGTGCATTCAGCCTTTTAGTGTCAATTTACTGCATATATTGAGCACATACACATTATGTATGCTTCTATGGATACCACTTATGTACATCTGTTGGCAGTAGCCAGAGGCATAGAAGACGCGGAAGCATGTGAAGACAGAGCACAAGGAAGTAGCAAGGAGTCAGTCGAGTCATTTTTCAAAGAATTATGTTTTATAAATACTTTTCAAAATCTCCAATAGTGATTTTCATCACTTTTGTACCATATGTAACATAGAGAAACCCTTTTTGTAATTTATAGCTCCATTTTGTGCAAGCCGAGGAGTCCTTGAGCTTGAGGAGCTTAGGTAGAATGAGCGTACCAATTTTGGTTATTTTTAGACACCGTTTACCCTTTCAAATAGCATCTAGAACCTATTTTTTAACTATGACAGTCACTAGATGTGAAACCGGTCAAAACTAGCCTAGAATCTATAAAAAGAGCTAGAGAGCTCATTTTTGGGGTTACTTAGTGTTAGCTTGTTTGAGTAGAGAAGAGCTTAGAGCTATTTTGAGCTTGTAAGAGTGTTCTTGAGTAATAGAGTTAATTTCCTACCTTCTATTGTGTCTTGCTTGTCTCTTCTTTGTGTGCATGCATCTCTATGCTTCTCAGCTCCACTCTCACTTCATCTCATATTCACGATCTTCATATCACTCCTATCTCTTCTGCGGATTGACATTAAGGAGGTGGAGCTTCTTAACATCGTTCTCACCATTGTGCTAGAGCAACACCAAATTTGGCGCCGTTGGCGGGGATCGAGTCTAGGACGAATGTGTGATGGTAAGAGTATAGCAGAAGTGGCATTGGAAGGTAAAAAATTTCAGTTTTTGTTGTTGTTTTTACTTAGGTTTTAGTGTTTTTCATCTCCCCTACACTCCTCCACCAACGCATCATCATCGTCAACTCCAAAAAAATCAAAAAATTCACCATATCCACCCATTCTCCTCATTTCCCCTCAGTTGTGCATGCGAGAGAGAGAGAGAGAGCTTTTGTGCTTGTATGTGCTTTTGTGCTTTTGAGTTTTCTTGCAATTATAGTGCTCCAGAGCATCAGGAAAGCTGCAAAAAGGTAAGAAAATCACTTTCTGTCAGAAAATGCTGACTGTGTCAGACCATCACGATGGTCTGCCAAGTTCAGAATTTGAGGTAAGCGAGTTCACCACGTTGTAGAGCATCCTTGCGCATATAGAAATCCACACTTGCATTTTGGTGGACCATCGCGATTGGCTCAGACCATCGCGATTTTGTCACACCGTCGCGATTGGCTCACGCCATCGCGACGACTCGACTGAACCATTGCGACGGTTCACTTGAACCATCGTGACGGTTCTTGACCATCGTGAGGATCCCGTCGACCCTACGCCATCGCGATTGACTCATGCCATCACGACAATACTGCCACGTGGTAAGCCAGACCATCGCGACGATACCAGGTATGCCATTGCAACGACTCAAAATTGGACCATCGCGATTGGCTCACGCAATCGCGCCCGTGACCATCGCGATGGTTCACATCGGACCATCGCGATGGTTTGAGTTGACCGTTGACCAATGCCATCGCAATTGCTTGCTGATTACACCATTGCGATGGTTCATTCACACCATCGCGATTGTTTGCCGATCGAGCCACCGTGACGGTTCATTTTTATACCATCGCGATCATTCACTTCAGACCATCGCGACAGTTCGCGCCTTCGAACCATCGCGATTGTGCCATGCCATCGTGACGGTTCACCTGAGCCATCGCAATGTTCCCAGACCATCGCGATTGTCTTAGACCATTGCGATTGTCTTAGACCATCGCGATTGTCTCAGACCATCACGAATGTCCACCCCAAATGCAAATTTTAGGGTTTTAATTTTTGGGCAAATTTGGGGCTATTTTTTGAAAATTTTTGGATCATTAAGCTCATTGGAGACCTTTAAACCCATATTTGAAGAAAAACTTGTTGGCCAATTTTTTACCCCCGAGGACCTGAACGCTCATATCTTTTTCATCCAAAGTCCGTTCTTAGGGACTAGAAAGCCAGGGGGCATTGAAATTTGGGCCAAGGAGAAAGGACTGAAAATTGTATAGATCAAAGTGCTTGATCATCCATTGTGAATTGGTTTAAACATTGAATTTTTACAGGTCTAGTAAGGGTAATCAAGGGCAATCAAAGCAAGGCAGTGAAGAACGCAGGGCTTGGGAAGTGCGACTTCTTGGGCATCAGAGCGACCAAAGCAGCTGACTTGAGGTTGGAAGAATACTCAACCCCCTCAGTCAATTATTAGCTTAGGCTAAACGATAGCATTGTGGATTAACGACGATAGGAATGCATCAAGTTCAAGAGATTTAATTTATCAAGTCTAACACTAAAGATAAAGGTGTGTGATACGAAAACCTAAAGGAAAGAACTTAAGCCTGACGGAACAAGAACTCAGAAGTAAAACAGAAAGTCAATTCCTCACGCTATACTGAGAACAAAACAAGAACTTAAAGGCATTCAAAAAGAAACAAGCAAATCAATAACAAGGAACCATTGACGGTCACAGAGTGCCGCGAAGAAAATTCATGAACCTTAGATCGAGCAAGCATATAGGTAAGCCAAACAAACAAAGCCTTAGATCATCAGAAGCAAGTGTAGGAACTACTGCACGATCATGGGCACAGCAATTGAATAATAGTTATCCTTACGAGTTTAGCTCAGATACGAGTGAATCAAAAATGGCTTTTAGCATGGAAAGACCAGGAGGATCAAACGTAGCATATTTGGAAAGACCCGAAGGACCCTATAGAACTCAATTAGAATTTCTCCAAACCAACCGCTTAGGTGCTCGCATCTATGAGGATGGTTTGCGAAGACAAGTGGTGCAAATGCACAACCCTGATCAACCCATTGGATTGGAACGTCCAATGGTGAAATTCGAGACAGATCCGTACAGGTTTAGACAATATGTGGAGAGATGTCCAATGCAAGAGCTACCCTCACAGGCCAAGCAAGTGTCATTGTTTTTAGATGGTCTGTTGAGCTCTAAACTACGCTCCTATGTGTACTTGAAGGAACCCAGAACGCTAGAGCAATGTGTAAGAATTTGTATAGACATTAAAGACAACTTAGGAGACGAGTTGGAACTCTCAAAGGTCTATAAGGACTCAGATTGTTAATCTCTAGCATCTTCAAAATTGTCTAGCTCGATAGAAGACCTAGCAGAAAAAGTGGCCCAGAAACTAGGAGTTTCTAGTAAACAGATGCCTAGGTTAACAACAAACAAGCGTTGTTACATTTTGTGGTGGTGATCATATGGCAAACGTGTGTCCCAATGGAACACAACCACAAGCCAACCCTAGTGGCCAGTACTGTACGATTGAGAGACGATACACGAATCATACGGCTCAAGACTGCCCATACAACAAACAAGCAATTAGACAGAACTGCCCGCAAGCATATGCACGGCCAGGTAGGTACCAAGGTCAATATAATGCTCAGCCTCATTACTATAGGCCTCCTCAAAACTATCCTTATCAGGCTCAACAAAGACCACAACCTGTTTTAGCTCAGCAGCCACCCCCACCAGCTAATGTTATCTCAGTTAAATATGCTTCTACAGAAGAGAACCTCAATAGGGCTTTAGTGCCTTCATCACCCCTGATCACCGAAAGTGACCCGAACTCTAACAGTTTTGACTCTACTCATGTAGATAGTCCACCCGCATATTACACAGAGTCACCAGAACATGTGGAACCATATCAGTACGATAGTCCACCATTGGAACCCAGTTGGGAGCCCGACTACGCTAATGTGATGTATACCAACCCTAATCCATGGCCCCAATTAAGACAGCAAAGACCACAAGGCCCTAGAGGACCATGCTTTAGGTGCCAAGGAGATCATTTCATAAAAGATTGTCCACATCCTCCTATAGCAGGACAATCACAATACCATAATATACAAGGCTTTTGTGACGAGTGCGATAAAGAGCATGTCATAAAAGATTGTCCTAAGAACCCTGCTAATGCTTCAAATGTGACACCCATCAATGTGATAGGTATTGTGCACAATGCAGATGGATCCAACCTTGCATACATGCCTATCCAAGCTATAACAAGAGCTCAGGTGCTCTTACAGAATCAACACCTTAATCAGGAGAAAATAGCCGGAACTAGTGAAGTTGGAGAATCTAGCAGTAAAAAGACAAAATCTTGGAAAGATTCTAGAGAAAGGATTAAGAGAAAGTGGAGTAAGAGGATAACAGATTTGGAAGGAAGTCTCAAGGAATCTAGAGCCAAAATCCTAGAATTGACTTCGCAAGAATTACATCAGGAGAACCCAGGTCAAAAATCAGGATCAGTTCTAGCGGAATCCATACCAAAAAACCTAGACATGATGTTTCGTGCGTATCAAGCAAGATTAAAAGAAGGACCTCAGATAGCGAAAATGAGCAAGAAGTACCCTCGAGCAGACTTAGAAATTGAGAGAACTGTGGAAAAACTGGAATTACACTTTCAAGGATTAATAGAGAGGCTAGAATACTTGATCGATAGCAAGGAGAAAAAGGATCAGTATAGGAATACTATTGCCTCAGAGACACAAGAAAGGAATGCACCATCCCTGTCTCAAGTACCAAACACCGAGGGTGAAGATAACCTGTCTTCCATACATAGATATTCACATGAATTTTTGAGAGAAATCCAAGAAGAGAAATGGAGAAAAGAACAAGGAACCCATCATTCTATTCAAGAAATAGATGACTTGCAAGAGCAATTTCCCCAAGACATCCCCTCTATTTATGACGATGGAGAGGAAGAGCAACAGAGTGAACACACAGGTTTCGAATCCAATTCTTTGCAAGAATTACCTCAGTTCACAGGACCTTGGGAAGCTAAGTCTATTAGCATGAGAGCACCCACGATAATAGTGAGGAATGAAGAATCAGTAATACCTAGAAACACGGAAGTGATAAAGAACACTAAAGTACAATGCCATCTTACTCTAGAGGAGTTGTTGAAGGTTAAACCAGAACTGTGGAAACATGTAGCAAATCAATTCCCCGAGGTTGCTACTACTCCCTCACAGATAGGAACACATAAGAAGGTACCAGAGATACCAGTAGAAAGGATTGGAGATGTAAGCTAAGGAGAGGAAGGTAACACTTATCTTCCAATAACCCATCAGGGCTACACCACGAAAGCCATCTTAGATTCAGGAGCCGGAGTAGCCATAGCTACCACCGCTTTATGGAAACGTTGGGGTAAGCCAGCATTAAGACCCACTAGGATGAAGCTACAAATGGCTGACGGACATATAGAAAAACCATTAGGCTTACTAGAAGACATATCTCTCACCACTTGTGGTGTGGAGTCTGAGCATACTTTTGCCATTTGTGATTTTGCAAAAAATCATGTTTACGAGATGATCTTAGGACGACCATTCATTCGTCAGTTGCAAATCGTACAAGTTTGGGGATTCTTTGTACTTGCAACATTTAGGAGTGACTACTAAAGTCAATCTTAAAGACTATCCACATCGAGATGTACCCCCAATACAATGGAACACCATCCATAAGACACAGGTAGAAACTGAATCGGTACATTCATTGGAATCAGACCCCTCATGGTTGCACGAGGATACTCATTTATGGATGTGTAAGGTAGCAAAACAAGCGGAAGAACAATTAAAAGCTAGGAATTTAGGTTCAGAACAACATCCATGAAACCTTCAAGACCCAGCTTACGCACCGATAGTATTTCCAAACGAAGAATTCGAACCCCATGGTTGGGCAGAAATCCTAGCAACCATGGATGTAGCCATCAATGAAGAACAATGGACACCCCACTGTGACGAGGATGGCTATGATATTTCAGTTTTCACGATAGAGCCAATCATGTGTGATTCAATTATAGAAGAATGTGAACCTAGCACTGATGCATTTGAGGATGCGAGTGATTTCGATTTGGAGTCAATTATTATGGATCCACCCTTTGCATCAGATGAGGAATATTTCTACGAAGTAGAAACTTACCCTCAGAGACATGAAGAACTTATGAATGACGTGAGATTAGCCACACAAGTGAGTGCCGAAAGTGAAGGCAAGAAAAGAAAGAAGAAAGAAACCATGTCAGAAAAAGAAGAATCCTTGTTTGAGGTACCAGAGAACTTCAAGAAGTATGAAATAGAAGATAGACGAATCATGGTACGAATGCCTAACAGGAAAGCTGATGTTGGAGAAGTATATGATAATCAAGAGAAAACCAAAAAAATAATAGTTGCCATAGAAGGAGAAGAAAAAAAATGTACATACATAGGGCATGATTTGACGACTGAACAAGAAGAATTAGTTGCCCTATTGTGCGAATATAGAGATTTGTTTGCTTGGAGTTATAAAGACTTGAAGGGAGTAGACCCGGATATATGTTCTCATAGAATCCCTATGACTCCAGATGCAAAACCTACGAAACAAAAACCACACACGTACAATGATAACGACGCTGCAAAGATTAAAGAAGAAATAGACTGATTGATAGAAGCAAGATTCATTTACGAAATTGAGCATACCGAATGGGTATCCACCATTGTGGTTGTGCCCAACAAGAATGGAAAATTGTGTGTGTGTATTAACCTTAAAAAAGTTGATGCCGTCACGATTAGAGACAGTTATCCTCTTCCTATCACGGAACATTTATTGGAAAGAGTTGCAGGCAAGGAAGTTTATAGCTTTCTTGATGGTTTCTCAGGCTATAATCAAGTAGCCATTGCTCCAGAAGATCAACACAAGACGGCTTTTGCCACAGAATGGGGCATATTTGCATTTCGTGTGATGCCATTTGGCTTGACAAATGCACCCGCCACTTTCCAGTGACTCATGTGTCACATTTTTAAAGAATTCTTACGAAAGAGTTTGGAAGTGTATGTCGATGACATATGTGCACATTCAAATATCAGTCAGACTCATATCCCAAAGTTAAGACAGGTATTTGACAAATGTTGGAATGTCAAGTTTGTCTGAACCCAGAAAAATGTGTTTTCATGGTCAGACAAGGCAAAATTCTAGGACACATTGTGTCAAAGAATGGAATTTTGACAGATGAAGAAAAAGTTAAGGTAATTGAAGATCTACCTAGGCCAAATAACATAAAAGAGGTACAGGCATTTATGGGTCATTGTGGTTATTACAGACGATTCATACACATGTATGCAATCATAGGCAAGCCTCTGTACTCTCTTTTGACTAAGTTTGAATGGATAGACGAGTGTGAGAATTCATTCAATGAACTTAAACGACGTTTGTGCTCAGCACCTATATTGACAACCCCAGATTGGAGCAAGCCATTCCATGTACATGTGGATGCATCCAACTATGCCATAGGATGTGTGTTAGCACAACCCACAAATGAAGGTAACATAGATCTCCCCATAGCTTACGCGAGCAGACAATTGAACGCAGCAGAGAGAAATTACACCACTACGGATCGAGAAGGATTAGGAATTATCTACGCAGTAAAGAAATTCAAACTTTATTTTCTGGCAAATAAGTTCAAATTCTTCACATATCATCAAGCATTATTGTACTTAGTCAATAAACCATGTAACACAAGACGATTGATACATTGGTTTCTATTACTCATGGAGTATGACTTCGAAGTAGTAGTCAGGAAAGGAAAGACACACCTTAGAGCTGACCACCTCTCGAGACTAACCATAGGAGAAGCTCCTCAAGGAATAGCAGATGAATTGTCAGATGCATATTTGTTTAACCTTGAGATAGTACCAGAATGGGCTAAACCTATTGTCCCTATTCTCACATATGGACCCAAGAATTCGAGGATAAGGATCAAGGAAGGAGAGATTACCAAGTCTCAAAGATATCAAATAATAACAGGAAGTATAAACAAGATAATCAAAAGATTCTTGCTTGTGTAGATGAATCAGAACATGCGAATTGGTTTAGCACATGTAGGTGCATTAAAGCAACATCACTCGAAACATCGTACATTGCAGACTCTGCATAGATTAGGAGTATATTGGCCTTCTATGGAAGCAGATGTCTACAAGTTGTGTAAAGAATGCCCTGTTTGTTGTGAAAGACCACCAGTAGAACATGCTACATTATATCATGTGTCTCTCACACGGAAGTTAGAAAAGTGAGGTTATGGACCTATGATCATTAATAGACTCTCAACAAGTGGAGCAGTACAGTTAGCCACCCTAGAAGGAGACATAATGCCTAATTACATTAGTGGTTGTAGAGTCAAGTTATATCAGGAACCTCTTACTGAGGATATGCTTAGATGACTCACGTTGGCAAAGAAGCGTAAGGAGGAAGAAAATAGAATACGCACTGAAGCTTAGGCAGAAGCTATAGAACGCATTAAGCGCATGAAGCTAAGAAGACAAGGACTAGGGAGAGAACATTATAACCATCTGGAAACAACACCCTGATACCCCATGGCCATGTGTCAAGCAAAGTCAAGTACTCATCCTAGCATAGTGGATCGGAGACCATTCATTACAGTCAGGCTAGAGCACGGCAACCCTTGCCAAGATCTCAGGGCTTTAATTGACTCAGGTGCTGTGACTAGTGCGATTAGATGGTCCCACTATAAGGACTCATGAATAGAAATGCGGCCAATTGAGGCATACCTCATAGGGCTAGGAGGCATCGAAACCCCTTGCATGGGTGAGGTGGATCTTCCTATCCTCATACGCGACATGACCATGACAGCGAAGCTACGAGCGTGCCATGATGAGGACCTGATAGAACCCCTAATCCTTGGCCAAGATTGGCTATACGAGCACTCAGTGGACCTAAATCTTAGACAAGTCTCCTTACAGATTGGAACCTTACATCAGAAGCGAGTGATACCACTTGACTTCCCTAACAACCCTCCGCCTGAGGTATGTAACCCTAGACCCTATGAAACGCTCGCGACGGAGGACCGGAAGATCTTTGGTCAGATCCCTCAGCTAAGCACGCTCATTCCAAAGTCAACCCATGAGAGCTTGGTGATGGATCGTTGCCAGATAAAAGATTGTCAGGAGATTTTCCCCCGGTCTTCCAGCAGCAGACAAATGGGGGCCATTGCAGGTCAGGTGGGTTACATCAGTGATCAAGTGGACTACATCAGCAGCCACATGGGCAAAACACCCTGCAGTGCCCATCCTTCCACACTTACTACGGAGTGGCCTAGATTAACAGTACAAAATGGAGCACTTCCTAATGGGCAGGTTTTGCAAGTGTTGGACCTCCCTTCTTTTCCAAAGCAGAGTGTCCATCCGACCTCTCGACCTCAACCACAAAGGAGTTAATCACAACAAAGGAACACAGACTGACGACAATATCAGATGACACAAGGAAGAAAGCAGCAGTATCAGTATCACAAAGCAAGAGGCACGAGACAAATATGGGTGCCAAAAGGACAGAAACCACCGACAGATTTCACCAATGCAGACACTAACAAGAAGAAGTTACGGCAGAATCAGAAGCAGTATCCACAGTCTTCTCGACCTTCTTCTACGAGTACGAACAGTCGACAGATTTGGATCGCCAAGAAGTACCTTATGAATCGACCCACGCCCATGCAGACTTGGGTACCCAGACAGTGTATTATAGCTCAACCCTCAAGCCATGTAATATATAGCCCTCAGAAACCTTTTCACCCCTCAATACCACCACATCCGATATCACCTTTTGCTACTCAGCAGAAACATATCACCCGCTTAAAAACTCTTAGGAAGTGGATACTGAAACGTATCCAGACGACTTCTTCGACCCCCTTATCTAAAATTACTCCCATCCCGACTAAACACTACCCTTGTAATAACTCATTCACGACTAAACCTTGTACAAATCCACACACTATAACCCAACATCACTTGTAATAACATCTCATCAAGAAATGTATGCTCATCTGAAGCATGTAGGTGTCTAGAGACATGCATTAGTTTTGCAACAACCATTCCATAAACCACATCACAACACTCGACTACACGGGTTACACATCGGTTATGGAAAGGGATTGCGGTCTCACTTTAATGGGATCATGATTAATTTCCATACTAATGTGTTAATCTTTTGTAGCATATCTACTACACACTCGCATCATTCATCATGCAGGCAGAAGGACCATCTGAAGCCAGTTAGGGCACTCATGACTCCCACGAAGGATTTACAACCGCAACTAAATTCATTGTCGATCGAGAATGCCTCACTAAACACCAAATACCAAGAGCTCCGCGAGGCCTATCACAAACTGGAACTAGAAAGTGAAGAAAATACCAAAGAGGCCATCACTGACATAGACAACTTGTTGCGGGCTCAGACCATTCGCAATGCGACACTTACTAGGAACATGGGACTGCTCAGACGTCACTTGGCAACAGCTAAAGAAGAAAATCAACGTCTACAGGAACAGAACAGAGAGAATTTGGAAGCTGCTCTAGATCAACCAGACCAACCATTGAGCCCCAGTCACTTTAAAGTTGTTCCTTCAGAATCTATGAAGATGTTACTAGATGATCATGTCAGATTGCTAGATGAATACGACAACATGAATGAGGAGTTCTAGAAGCTCAAAGAAGACCACAAATTGCTTCAATTAAGAGCACCTATAGAGCAAGGCCCACTAGCTCCTGTGGACCCTTCTCCTCATATCCTAGAGGAACTCAATGCATTACGGGCCCAGGTATTAACTCTTCAATCACGGATAGCAGTATATGAAGCACCCCCCATGCCAAACTCCCCACCGGAACTACCAGCAGATGAGGAAACAGTCACTATCCCGGTGGAGGAAACTTTTGAAGAAGCATATGAACCCCAACCCATCCCAGGCGGACGCGTCACGGCCGAAGGCCAGATGACTTTTGAACTTCCCACTTCCGCATGGATGAAGACGGTTGAAGAGCTTGGAAGAACCCACTCAGCACAGGTAGAGGCGCAGTTACACGCAATGGCAATGATAGAAGAAAGAATTTTACAGTCTCCTTATTTTGCTCACTTGGCTCCTCAGAAATACATATCTGGGCATGAGCTACAATACAAACCATATTTTATATTAATGGCAGAATATCAGCTGGCCATCAAAAAGGAAACAGGCAAGAAGCCTTCCCACACAACTCAATTTGAGCTTGAAGATTTGCCACTAGATGCGCAGCGAGGAGAAATATATCAACCAGATTGGGGCAAGGATTTATTACAAGAATATCCAGAGATGATGAGTACTTGGGTCAAGGCCCCTCTCCACTTGAATTACAACCCATGTTGGGGACCCGTGCCACGTCGCCGCTCCTGGAAGGCATTTGCCATTAAAGTACAGAACAACAAGCAATGCCAGGATTGGCTCAATTATCCATATTTCAGGCCACCCATAGGACCACCAACAGTTGGATACATGATGGTAATGATTCGTCACTGGCTCCCTCTCTTAAAACATATGGACGATGTAGCAGTGCATATGACTGTCAAAATCTTTGACATGATGCAGATGGTATTCAAAGTCTGTCGTCGAGTCAAGGCACCACATGTAAACACCCCGGGTTTTGAGCATGGCAATCTAGATTTAGCTTATGACATGAGTACGACACCATCGCTCCGGGTGTGTTATGCCTGGCACTATTGAATCAAGTACTTACCAGCGTGCTATAAGCAGACCTTCGAAGAAATGTTCATCACCGGTTTTTGGGAATATCACTCAGAAGTGTTCATCAGTAGGCCCACGCACTTGCTTCAATTATTTGCCTGTGAACAGATGGTATACTCCACACACTACAGACTCACGCCATCAGATGGACCGCAACCAATAGATTGGGAGAAACTCGAGGCAGATTTGGCCCGAGGAATTCGTGTATCAGAGCACACCCTCGCTCAGGACCTCCTAAAGAATTACATCTGATAGACCCCACAACAAGGTTCTATCAAGGACGACAAAAGCGATAGGGAGGGGGGTGTTGGCATTATCTAGAGGAATAGAAGACGCAAAAGCATTTGAAGACAGAGCACAACGAAGTAGCAGGGAGTCAGTCGAATCATTTTTCAAAGAATTATGTTTTATAAATACTTTTCAAAATCTCCAATAGTGATTTTCATCACTTTTGTACCATATGTAACATAGAGAAACCCTTTTTGTAATTTATAGCTCCATTTTGTGCAAGCCGAGGAGTCCTTGGGCTTGAGGAGCTTAGGTAGAATGAGCGTACCAATTTTGGTTATTTTTAGACACCGTTTACCCTTTCAAATAGCATCTAGAACCTATTTTTCAACTATGCCAGTCACTAGATGTGAAACCGATCAAAACTAGTCTAGAATCTATATAAAGAGCTAGAGAGCTCATTTTTGGGGTTACTTAGTGTTATCTTGTTTGAGTAGAGAAGAGATTAGAGCTATTTTGATCTTGTAAGAGTGTTCTTGAGTAATAGAGTTGATTTCCTACCTTCCATTGTGTCTTGCTTGTCTCTTCTTTGTGTGTGTGTGTATGTGTGTGTGCATCTCTATGCTTCTCACCTTCACCCTCACTTCATCTCATATTCACGATCTTCATATCACTCATATCTCTTCCACGTATTGACATTAAGGAGGTGGAGCTTCTTAACGTGGTTCTCACCATTGTGCTAGAGCAACAACGTCCATGTGGTCATTGATATAGCGGTTACGTTCTTTGCATAAAGCCTTTTATGTTTGATAAAGAGGTTTGTGGTGAGGTTTTCTTAACTAGGAGACACCAAGATGTCGGGGTCTCTTCGGTGATGCAGGTGGAAGACTTACCCAGCCTCGCCATAGGAGATGTATGATAGTTCGATAAGCCTAGTTTGCTTCTATTGGGTAATTGATTATATGCAATGGAGTCAGTGATTCACTATGCAGGCAAACATGTCAATACTTGCAGTTTTATGATATTTTGACACTATTCATATGCTCATTTTGCAGAGGATAATCTGGCAAAATTTTTCCAGACTTTTGGTTTTGTCAACTAAATAGTGGTCGATTTACTTCTTGATACACTTATTCGTTGGTGTTCAAACTCTTTTAGCTCCATTATCATTCCATTCAGTTCTCTACCATCATGACATCTGAGGTCTCAAGCACATCCGGTGGATCAGGGTCTAGTGTTAGTGTTCCGAGGAAGAGCTATAACTTGCAGGGCAAAGACCATTTTGAGATCCGAAAATTTGATGGCACAAACTTTGCTCTATGGAAGAATCAGATTAAAGATGTACTGATTCAAAAGAGGCAATGGAAGCCAGTAAATGGAATTTCAAAGAAGCCTGCTGACATGGATGAAGATGATTGGGATGAGTTAGATGAAATGGCTAGTCCTACCATGTTCTTGCACCTGGCAGATAATGTTTACTTTACAGTATTAGACTATGAAAGTGCAGAGGAGCTTTGGAAGAAGTTATGCAATACATATGAAAAAGAGACAGCATCAAATAAAGTCTATTTGATGAGAAAATTATATGACCTTCGTACGAAGGACACAGAGTGTTGCTGCTCATCTAAATGAGTTTGATGCTATATTCTCTCAATTACAGGCTCAGAAAATGGATATGGATAATGAAATGAAAGCAGTATTGTTGTTATGCACCTTGCCTTTATCATGGGATACATTTTGCACAGCTATTAGCAATAGTGCACCTAGTGGTAAACTCGTCTATGATGACATATATGGAGCACTCTTGACTGAGGAGATTCGTAGAAAATCCATGGTTGGCACTCAGAGTGGAGATGCATATAATGTTTGTGACTCTTACCAAGGAAAGAATCAACAATGTGGCAGGAGCAAGAACAAGGAAAAGAATGGTCAACGGAATAAGAGTAGAAGAAAATCAAGGAAGAGGGATATTGAATGCCATTATTGTCATAAGAAAGGACACATGAAGAAAGAATGTTATGCATTAAAGAATGCTAAAGGTAAAGGACAAAATGTTGATGGGCATGTTAAACAATTACCTCCACCATCTACTTTGATTGTGAAGATTGAAGAAATTAATGCTATTTCTGATGATGTTGATGTGTTGACACTTGATAGTATTGTGCCAACTGAGGCTCTGATGGCTGATTCTCTTTCCCACACCTGGCTACTAGATTCTGGTGCTTCTTTCCATGTGACACCACATAGAGAATGGTTCTTTACTTAAGCAGCAAAGTCTCTTGGTACCGTGAGACTTGGTGATTCTTACCAGTGTGATGTTGTGGGGATTGGAGATGTGGTTGTGCAGTTCATTGATGGTTCAAAATTTACTATGCATAATGTACACCATGTACCTCAGTTATCACGTACTTTGATGTCAGTTCATCAACTTGATGACCTTGGTTACAAGGTGGTCTTCTATGCTCAGTCCTTTCGCATATCAAAGGGCAATATGGTTATTGCAAAAGGAAGCAAAGTTGGCACACTTTATCCTTTATTTGTATCACAGAAAGAACACTTGTTGGCTGTTACTAAATAGCCTATGGCTTGTATTTGGCATGGTCATTTGGGCCATATATCTCATAGTGGAATGGAAAATCTTTCTTGTTCCGGATACTTACTTGTGTTATCTTTCTCCAATTTTTCATTTTGTGAGCATTGTCAATATGGAAAGCAAACTAGAAATGTGCATAGAATGCACATTGACTCTTCAATTCAGCCTTTAGATCTCATTCATACAGATGTGTGTGGTCCTATGCTGACTAGGTCCTTAGGTGGTCCTCTTTACTTTGTCACTTTCATAGATGATGCTACTAGAAAAGTTTAGGTATATCCTATCAAATCAAAGGATGAGGTATTCCCTACTTTCAAAAAATGGCTTGCTTAAGTTGAGACTGAAAAGGAACTAAGCTTAAGGCTTTACGTTCAAATAATGGGGGTGAGTATACCTCACATGAATTCAGTCTTTTATGTCAGTCTAGAGGGATTCGTAGAGAGTTTACATCTCCTTGTACCCCAGTACAGAATGGTGTAGCTGAGAGGATGAATAGAACTATTCAAGATAAAGTAGTCTCTATGTTGCATGATGCAAACCTCTCACAAGGTTTTTGGGCAGAAGGAGTATTGACCGCAGTTCATGTGATTAACCTTTCACATAGTACTGCCAAAGGTTTGAAAGTGACACAAGAGTTATGGATAGGGAAGCCACCATATTATGATCGTCGTCAGGTTTTTGGGTGTGAAGCATATGTTCATATACCAAAAAATCTTAGACAAAAGTTGGGTCATAAGTCAAAGAAATGTATTTTTCTTGGATGTGGTCGAGAAGGAAAATTTGGATATCGCTTATGGGATCCTAAAACACGGTCAGTGATCAAAAGTAGCGATGTCATTAAGATGCATAAACAGCCCAATAAGGAGGTTGAAGTGAGAAGAGTGGTGTTTGAGGATACTAGTCCTACGGTTAGCATGCATAAAAAAGTTGCACATAGGGATGTTCAAGAGAATGTTCATTCAGATCAGTCTGCTCATATTCCTGTTCAACAACCATTGAGACGTTCTGCACGTGTCTGACATCCACCTGATAGATATGTTCTAGGTTTAGATTTTGTTATGCTAACAGATGCAGGTGAGCCCTCTTGCTACAAAGAGGCTATGCAGATAGAGGATCATGTCAAGTGGGAGCGTGCCATGAAGAGTGAGTTGGATTCTATTCACAAGAATGGTACTTGGGATTCGATACCTTTGCCAAAGGGCAAGAAAGCTTTACCATGTAAATGGGTATATAAGCTGAAATTCACATCAGATAGTGCTTCTCCAAAGTATAAAGCACGACTTGTTGCAAAGGGTTTTAAGCAACAACATGGTGTTGATTTCGAGGAAATCTTCTCTCGAGTGGTCAAGATGACTACCCTGCGCATGTTGCTTGGATTCGTTGCAATGGAGGACTTAGATTAGTCCAAATGGATGTGAAAATTGCTTTCTTGCATGGAGATCATACAGATGAGATCTATATGGAACAACAAGAGGGTTATGTAGTTCCTGGCAACAAAAGTCTAGTTTGTAAGCTTAAGAAGAGCTTGTATGGACTTAAACAGTCCCCTAGACAATGGTTCCAAATGTTTCATGCTTTTATGAACTCTCAAGGCTATCCTCAAAGCAATGAGGATCATTGTCTCTACACAAAGAGATGCTCAAATGGAAGCTTGATATGCTTGATACTTTATGTCAATGATATGCTGATTGCTAGGAAGTCCTCTTATGATTTATCAATTCTCAAAAAGAAGTTGAGTCAGACATTTGATATGAAGGATTTGGGGGATGCCGAACATATTCTTGGCATGCGCATGCATTACTTGTGATAGGAGCAAAAGATGCATATACTTGTCTCAAAGTGAGTACATATCCAAAGTACTTCACAGGTTCAATATGCAAGGTGGAAAGGCATTGAGTACACCTTTACCCACATATGTGAAATTGAGCAAGGATGATTGCCCCAAATCATATGAGAAAAAGGAATTCATGACCAAAATTCCCTATCAGTCTACTATTGGTAGTCTCATGTATGCTATGGTAGCTACGAGACCAGACTGCATTTGCAGTGGGAGTTGTGAGCAGATATATGTCTAATACTGGCAAGAAACATTGGGAAGCGGTCAAGATGATTTTAAGATATCTGAGTGGCACTAAGGACAAGTGTCTATGTTTAGGTAGAGGGAAAGCATCCATTCTTGGTTGCACAGATTCTGACTATGCTGGTTGTGTAGATAATTGTAAGTCTACATCAGGGTACATTTTTCATTTTGCTAGAGGTGCTATCTCTTGGAGATCTCGTCTTCAAGCATGTAGAGCTGTTTCCACCATAGAAGCAGAGTATGTTGCAGCAAGTGAGGCATTTAAGGAAGCGTTGTGGCTTTCTCGTCTTGCTTGTGATATGAGTTTACCTCTACATGTACCTCATTTGCTTAGTGATAGTCAGAGTGCTATTGCTTTGCCTAAGAATCCAGTCTATCATGCAAAGACCAAGCACATTGAGGTGAAGTATCACTTCATTCGAGATTGCTTAGCCACTGAGCGCATTATTCTTGAGAAGGTTCACACTCGAGATAATGTTGCAGATGCTTTGACTAAAGCTCTACCACATGATAGCTTTCGACACTTTTGTCACTTGATGGGGGTTACTTGATTCATGATCTTACACAGTCACTTGTATACTGTGACATGCCCATCAAGTGGGAGGTATAGTTTGTATACTTACACTCAGGTATTCTTTATCATTCTTTATTTTTCTCCCATAGTTACTTTGGCCATATTGGCCTTTAGTGGGAGATTGTTATTGTTAGTGTCCATGTGAAAGGCCAAATGGCCACTAGACACTTCTTTGTATATGTTCTTTAATAAAACATATAGTGGCCTAGTCAGTCACAGACTGTAAGTTCGATCGCATTTGTAAGACCTAAGAAGTCTATCTTCGTGCTCCCTGTGTACTTTGTTTTTCTGCATATTCTGTAGTCTCTGTGCAGAGTACCGTGTGCGGCCTTAGGAGCTCGGTTTTCTACTCCGAGCATATCATCATGGAGAGTGCGAGAAGAAGAGCACATTGTGGTGCATCGCCATCGAAATACTTCATGATTTTCCATCAAAGTTCAAGAACAAATGGTTTACTGCTTACATAAAGATTTGTATGTATTTAAGCAAGCTCCACGTGCATGGTACGAAAAAATACATAAGCATTTGATTGCTCTTGGTTTTACATATAGTCCACTTGAAAGCACATTTTATGTATGCAAAAATAAGGTTGATCTTACAGTGCTTCTTATTTATGTTGATGACATTTGCTCCACTGGGTCATGTGAGGAGAAACTTGACATGGCTATGGCTGATTTATAGCATACTTTTGATGTGACATATCTTGATCTTTTTGAGTATTATCTTGGCATCCAGTTTGTATATGTTGAGGAGGGAATTGTTGTGCATCAAGCAAAGTATATTGATAAACTACTTCAATGTTTTGGTTTTGAGGATTTCAAGCCTATCTCAACATCCAATGGAAACATGATCTAGGATGCCCTTAGTCACTTTCCTTTTGAAAGATTTGATTTTGGTGACATAAATAATATCTTTTGCCATTCAAATTCACTCATTTAATGAAATAATTCCTATTTATGCATCTAATTTGTATTTTTCACGTGCATGGGATGGTTTCTAAAACTCATAGACACATGATGTTCAAGGTTTTTAAAAGAAGTTCTGCATTAATACAATAATTGAAAGAATTTTTTTATGAAAGAAGTGCATGAACATCCATATATGGGATGTCATGGCATACAAAGCATTATTTATGCATGCAAATATTTTTTTTTCTTTGACCTTACATGGAGAGACATCATACAATTTGTTTTACACTGCATTGTTTATCAAAGAGTTTGATGTCATAATGGTAAAAGATTCGGTTTTTAATGTCATTGCCCATTCCCGTCGTTCTTATATTTTTCCATGCCATCCATTGACATGGATATACTAGGACATATTTCTAGTCTTGATGATTGTGATATGAATGCATTGATATACTAGTTGTTATGCTTGAGATGTGGCATTTCAATTTCTATTGGATCATTTACATTTGGATTTGTCAATCATTAGATGATTAATGCAAACATAGAGTAAGTGAAAGCCTTATAGGACTAGCATTAGGTCTCAAGTAAGTTGCATATGAGCTTGAATGTGTTCAAATTGTGTCTAGATCAGTTCAAGATTCATGGGGATACTTTGTTTGAGGAAATTTGTATAGGAGGAACTATAAGGGTTGAGATCCATGTCTCTTCCCATACATTGTTGTACAATCCCACTTAATTCTTTGTGTTTGTTGCCACTTGTGATCACATTGATGTTTGAGTGGGATATTGTTCGGGATGTAATGACCATTAGACCTTGCTAAGTCGTAGATCATTATATATACAATAATACAAATTATTTCATCTTGGGATGAGGCTTCCCTTTGCTATCATACGTGACTTTCTTTCTCCCCTTTGTGTGAGTTCATAGATAGCAATATTGTGCCTCTCTGTCCTCCATCGCTATTAGACTGTGACTTTCTCTATCTTGCATTGTTATGATCCTCTCCTTGCTATGCACAACTATATGAGTGAATCAACAGTGATTTGGGGCTACAAAATTATTGTTTGGAGGCCAAAATGAGCTAGAATCCGAACTTCATTGTATTTCATATGATTCTGAGATTGTGACAAGAAGGATGTCGATGATACAGTATAGAAAGTGGCAATATGCTCTGATGCCAATTGTTGGAGCACTAAGATTGTGGAAGCATGCAAACAATATGAGGAAGTAGAAGAAGCATGGATCACAAAATTGAGTGTACTACCAAGTAGAAAGTACAAGACAAGATTAGTAGCCCCTTACGATTATAGGTGTATATACAAGCCAAGGGAAAAGAACTTCATAAAGAGGGAAAAAAGTTCCTTGATGGTCTTAAGTGTGTTCACACATATCACTACCAAAATATATCAATAGTGAAGAGGTTGAGAGGAAACAAACATGGTTCTTGGTCCAATAGGCATACACATGCCATTACTTAATGTTAAAAAGAGACTCCCATTCATATATACCATCTTGTACTCTAAAAATAGCAATGATGGACTCTAACAATAGTAGTGATGTGGAATATTCTAGTGTGAACATGTGGCCATCATGCAACAATTATTCCCATTACTACCCAAGTACTTCCATTACTACCAATGTACCTTAGGGTATCCACGAGCTTGGGACCATGTATTACTTTCCTGCAAAGAAACAACCTTCTATTAGATTATCCTCCCTAGAAAACATGAAACACTAGATGAACTCTGCAATATGGAGGAAGCTCTAATCGGTATGCAACTTCACTTAGCTTTTTAACTATCTTCCAAGGTCCACAAAACCTTGGTGATAGCTTACTACACTTCCCTGTGGAGAGTGAAGCAGATCTAGATAGTACCTGAAGAAAGACTCCGTCTCCCTCCTCAAAGGATCTACGAGATCTCTTCCTATCATCATACTCTGTATTGTTGATATATTTAGGTGGTGATGTGTGTGAACACTCTAGGACCGCCGGGGCACTTTTTTCCCTCTTTAGGAGGTTTTTTTCCCTCGGCTTGTATATACGCCTATTGCCCTAATGGGCTACTTATCTTTGTACATTCTCTAGTAATACATTTAGTATTGTGTGTTGTGCTCCAAGCTTCTTCTCCTTCCTTGTGTTGTTTGCATGCTTCTGTAGACGTCTATCTCCAACAATTGGTATCAGAGCAGGTCGTCGCTTCATCTAGGGCGCCGTCGACACTCCTCCGAATGCAGTCTCAAAATCGCATGAATTTTGGTGAGCATACTCAACGTGTTTTCGAGATTAAAATAGCTTCACTATGTCGTGTCGAAATAGCGATGTGAGCTCATTTTGGCCTCTGAACGCACTATCATAGTGCTTGTGCAGGCTATTTCATCTTTTTGTGCCAAAGGTATATACCAGTTTTTGTTCGCCAGTATAAGTGTCTCGAAGTCTGCTATAGGTCTAGTGGAATTCATTTGGGCAGTTCTGTTCAACTTTTTGAGATACAGTCAATTTTCTGCATCAAGGTATTTTAGCCACCGGCCATGGTTGAAAGCAGTGATGTATTCCGTATGTTGGCTCTTGAGGATAAGTTGGATGGTACCAACTACCTGTTATGGGCTTATATGATGCGACATGTATTGGTTGCAAAAGGACTGTGGAACATTGTGCAGGGTGTTGAAAAACATCTTATCACACCTGCAACTATTACAACTGCAGGTACAGAAGCTGAGGCAGAAGGTGTCGAAGATGATGATATTCTGCATATTCATGTTCGTGTTGCGGTTTCTGCTGCACCTACTGTAGAGCAGATTTGTTGGGATGGCAGAGATGCTCAGGCACAGGCATTGATAACTTTGTCTGTCAAACGTGCCATTATTCCTCACACTCACTCTTGCAGAATAGCTAAGGATGCTTGGGATACACTTACCACATTGTACCAAGCTAGGAATGAGGCTCGTGTTGCTTACCTCCGAAAACAGTTGGAGAGTGAGCTCATGAATGAAGGTGATTCTATGGACAGTTTTCTAACAAAGATCAAAGACTTGAAGGAATAGTTGATTTCTGCTGATGAGGTTATACCAGATAGCTCACTTGTGTAGACCATTCTGAATGGTCTTCCTGATTCATATCAGAGTTTTGCTTCTACTCTTTGGTTGATGATGAAAGGCAATCTGAATGCCTTGTCATTTGAGGAGTTAGTCTCTGTTCTGTTGCAGGAAGATCAGTCCACGTTGAACAGGTCCATTATGCGTGTTGCAGATCAAGCTTTCTTGGCTAGTCAGAAGGGCAAAGGAAAATGGAGCTCTTCTACTAGGAAGTAGAAATCTGCAAATGCTACAAATTCGAAGAACCAAGATAAAGATGAGAAAAAATCAGAAATGCAGAAATTATTTTGCAAGTACTGTAAAGGGAATTATCATATCATAAAAAACTGTCCAGAACTGGCTGCTAAAGAGGCAAAGAAGAAAGAGGTTGGAATGGTTGTTGTAGAAGCCTCTACACCAAAAATAGAGTCTGCTAATCTTGTGCAGGAATAAGAATGGGCGTTTACTACTGTTTGCAGTTTTGACCCATCTTCTCATGAGCAGTGCATGTCTGCAGTAGACTCAGATGTTTGGTACTTTGACAGTGGGGCGACCAAACATATTACCTCGTAGCACAGTTTCTTCTCTTCACTCGAGCCTGCCCCTATAGGGAATGCCATTACATGTGCCAACAACTCCTCTTATCCTGTTATGGGAGTTGGCAAGATCATTTTGACTATTGCTGATGGTAGTTCTTTCACTTTGTCAGATGCTTTGTTTGTGCCAGGGATCAAGAAAAATCTGTTATCAGTTTCTGCATTAGCCAAGATTGGCTTGGTTGTGAAATTTGTTGATGACAGATGATGTACAGTTCATGATCTGTCAAATGGCGATGTGATTATTGCTTCTAGCATTCTATGTCGTTGGCCTTATAAGCTCATAGACTATGAAAGATCTGTAAATGATTTGGCATGTGCAGTACATGATTCTCAGGCTATGTCAGATGCAAAGCTTGGGCATGCACGCTTTGGTCATTTGAATTTTGCTAGTTTGTTATGCCTGTAGAAATCTAAAATGGTGTCCTCTTTGCCCAAACTTGAGGCACTAGCAAATCATCTTTGTGAAGGCTGTATTTTGGGCAAAATGCAGCGTTCCTCCTTTCCAAAAGATGGTTCAGTTCGGGCTACTCAGAAATTGCATCTTGTACATAATGATGTATGTGGTCCTATACAGACACCTTCTTTTGGAAATTATCTTTACTTCGTGACTTTCATTGATGATTTTTTCAGGCATGCATGGGTATATCCATTGAAGGCAAAGTCCGAAGTGTTCATGTGCTTAAAACAATTTTTGGTTTTGGCTGAAAATTTGTCAGCATGTAAAATGGGCACCCTCCGTTCTGATCCAGGGGGGGAATATATGTCTTCCGATTTTAATGCATTTCTAGCTGAACGTGGGATAAAACACAAGTGTACAATGCCATATACACCTCAACAGAATGGAGTTGCTGAACGAAAGAACAAATCACTCATGGAGATGGCGAGGTGTATGGTCAAGAGTCAAGCTTTACCATTATACATGAGTGCCAACTACTTGTTCACCGCATCACCCCCAAGGGGGATTTGTTGATATATTTAGGTATTGATGTGTGTGAACACTCTAGGACCACCAAGGCACTTTTTTCCCTCTTTAGGAGGTTTTTTTCCCCCGGCTTGTATATACGCCCATTGCCCTAATGGGCTAATTATCTTTGTACATTCTCTAGTAATACATTCAGTATTGTGTATTGTGCTCCAAGCTTCTTCTCCTTCCTTGTGCTATTCGTGTGCTTCCACAGACATCTATCTCCAACATTTATCCCTATCAGCTATTTTGTTGCATCTTGGCTTTAGCTATTTCTAAATTTTCTTGGATGTTTGCTAAGAACTTCGAAGCACTAGGAGATTTCTTTGGCATGCTTATGGTACTGGGAGCATTGGGATTCAGACCATAGTTCATCTCAAAAGGAGACATACATGTCACCTTTTGAGGCCTATTGTTATAAGCAAACTCAACTAGTGGCAAATAACTATCCCAATATGTCTATCTCTCAGACACATATGCCCTCAACATGTCCTCTAAAATCTGGATGACCCTCTCAATCTGACCAACTGTCTGAGGATGATCACCACTACTCATCTTTAATGACACTTTCAGTTTGTCAAATACAAACTTCCAGAAGTGTCTTGTAAATCTAACATCGCTATTAGAAACTATGGATGTCGGTAATCCATGCAATCTGAAGACATGCTGGATAAACAACTCCACTACCTATGGAGCTTCTATCATCTCCTATGTGGGTAAGAAATGAGCCATCTTCCTCAATTTGTCTACCATAACTAGGATAGTATCCCGCTTCCTTTGGGTCCACGGTAACCCGACTATGAAGTCCATGGATACACTATCCAAATTATGATCTGGAACCTATAAAGGATGCAAAAGACTTGGTGTCTTTATCCTTTCTACTTCGTTAACTTGACACATAAAGCATTGTTGAACATAAGTGTGGACATCTCTGGCTATCCGGTCCACCAAAACGTTCTTCTAACAAGCTATATTGTCTTGTCAACACCTGGATGTCTTGTGCAAGCACATCATGGTTATCATGCATGACTTTTCTTCTCAAATCTTGGGAATCTGGTACACAAACATTTCCTTTCCATCTGACTATTCCATTCTCCTATGAGAAATTGGAATAGGGAATCGACTTGTTCGCTTTGCTAGGGGAAGAAATAGCTAGAACTGTCCCATCTCCTATAATAGAGTCATTACTAATGGCTTGAACAAATGTGGATCTTCCACTTGTGCTTTCTTTATCTCTTGAAGCAATGAGCTTTCTAGAACTGTAAAGCTCATTTGATACATTATCCGTGATAATGCATCTACAACTATATTTTTTTTGGCTCTTCTATACACGATTTCCACGTGAAACTCCTGCATGAGCTCAGCCCAACGAGCCTGACTCCCTCAAAGATCTGGATGACTACTAAAAAATACTTAAGTGTATGGTGATCTGTGTATACCTTAAAGTCTTCACCATAAAGATAGTGTCTACAAACTTTAAGTGAATACACCACTACATACAACTTCAGTTCTTGCTTTCAAAAACTATGGGCTTTCCATCTTGGCTAAAAAGTGTCCCTATGGCTATGCCACTAGCATCTGTCTCTAACTCAAAGGGTTTCTATGGATCCACCACTTTGAGTATAGGAGCCTCTGAAACAGCTTGTTTCAGATTATCAAAACTATCTTGTTGCTCTTGCTTCCATGCAAATGGAACTTTGACTTGAAGCAATTTCACCATAGGCACTGCTATCGATGAATATGAAGAGATGAATTTTTTATAGAAATCAAAAAGTCCTAAAAATGATCATAACTTCCCCTCATCCTAAGGAATTGGTCAAAATAATATGACTGAAACCTTCTTGGGATCCATCTGAACCCCATCAGTAGATACTCTATCCTCGAAAGAAACAACTGAGTCTTATTTGGATTAATTGAGTCTTATCATGATCTCTTACTCTAATATGATGGTAGCCACTTGTAAAATCTATTTTACTAAATACAATGGCTCCACATAGAGTGTCCAAAAGATCATCAATCTTGGGCATAGGATATCTATGTCTAGTGGTAATCTAATTGAGTGCTCAATAGTCGATGCACATCCTATAAGATATGTCTTTCTTCTTGTTGATGTATGAAACACCACAAGAAATGAATTAATGTGACACTAGAACACCTCTATGGTCACCATTAACTCATTGCCACTCCAAACTTTGAGAAATGATAGCCTAAAGTGAGAACTTTGCTTCTACAGAAATTCCTAGTCACTGAAATGACATACCTTCAGTATTTTGCTAATTTCTCCTAGCTCAAGTATTATTTCTCCATGAAACTTTATAGGCTGAAACTAGAAGAGTAGAGCTTTCCAACAAGCTATCATATGCATCAAACGGATCTCTAGAACTCAAGTTATGGCTCTCACAAGATGACCCTGTATGACCTTCCAAAACTGGAAATTTTACCTGTTTTAGTAAGAGCACCTGTTTAAAATTAGAATTCGATGCCTAGCATCGACTTGCAACGAGAATTCGATGTCGGGCATCGACTTGGAGTGTTTTTGGCCACTTTTCAACAGGGATTCGATGCCGGGCATCGACTTCCCGCATAAAGTCTTGATCTTTTGGACACCAAAACTATAGGTGATTTCATGCACACTTAGAATATGACTTATCAACTGGAATTCGATGCCAGGCATCGAGTTGCTCCAACAACATCATCTTTTCAAGAAGATTTGGCAGTAGATAAAAATCAGATATGAAGATAAGGACTTATCAAGTGAGATTCGATGCCACGCATCGAGTTGCTTGGAAAACTTCAACCTTTCAAATCATTACACAGAAGACAAACACTGGAGATGGAGGAAGAAGACTTATACACAGAACTTTAACTAGTTCTTGTCATAACTATGAAAACTCAGAAGCTTACAAGTACTTTCTCGCTCAGAGAAGCCCGACTATACTCAGTCATACAAAAATGAGTTCTTCTCACTTTCTCATTGTCTTCCTCCTTCTTCTTCTCTCCGCGTCAGTTAATACTAACTAACTTATATAGACTTTCTCATTCCCGTGATTTTTTAAAAAACTTCTAGAACTAAAATGAACTAACTTTACAAGTATAATACATTTGTGAATTTGTCCCTTCACATAGGCATGGGGTTTTCTTCCTAAGATTTGACCTTCAAATATATGTCTAATTAGTGATTGTTTCTTCAACAGCTCCCCCTCAATCACTAATTGACATTCTCTGTTTGTTCATATCATCTTCTTTTCTTTTACTCCTGCCATGCTTTTGAATCTGCTGGTCTTCACACCATCCAAGCTCTTTGTCATTATGTCTGCTAACTGATCTTTAGTAGAAATGTATTCCACTTCAATCTCCTTCTCCATTACCTTTTCTCTGAGAAAATGATATTGTATCTCTATGTGCTTTGTCCTTGCATGAAATACTGGATTTGCTGCAAGATAAAGTGAACTCATATTATCTCCATGTATTGTAGGTGTACCTTGATCAATGCCTAAGCTCTTGAACAATGTCTGCATCCATATGATTTCCTTAGCTGCTTCCACAAGTCCTTTGTACTCTGCTTCAGTTGATGATAATGCTACTGTATGTTGTTTCGATGAACACCAACTTACAAGCTTATCACCAATGTATATCATGTAACCATGAGTTGATCTTCTGTCATCCTGGTTACCTGCCCAATCTGAATCACTATAGGCTCTCAACTTCAAATCTGATGTAAAAGGATAATATAATCCTTCCTTTATAGTTCCTTTGATATATCTGAGAACTCTTTGACCTGCAATCCAATGTGGGTCCTTTGGACAATGCATGAATTGTGACAAGACTCCCACTGCATAACTAACATCAGGTCTTGTTAGTGTAGCATAAATCAAACTACCCACAAGAGATTGATACTTCCTCATATCTTTGTAGTCTGCACCATCATATTTACTGAGCTTGTGATTAACTTCAAGTGGAGTTGAAGCTTCTCTGCAATTTTCCATATCAAACTTCTTCAACAAGTTCAGAAGATACCTTTCTTGTGACACATATATGCCATGATCTCTATAAGTGACTTCCATTCCAAGAAAGTATGATAACTTTCCTAGGTCACTGATCTTGAATTCTTTTTCAAGCAATCTCTTTACCTCCTTGATTCCTTCATCTGAAGTACCTGTGATTATAATGTCATCTACATAAATACAAATGTAGATTGTACCTTCCTCTGTTCTTCTGATAAGTAGACTTGGGTCTGCTTTTGAACTTTGATATCCAAGATCATTGAGATACTTCACTAGTCTATAGTTCCAAGCTCTTGGAGCTTGCTTCAATCCATACAATGCTCTTCTCAACCTGCAAACAAAATTTGGATACCTGGAATCTATAAACCCTTGAGGTTGTTCCATGTATACCTCATCTGATATGTATCCATTCAAGAATGCATTTTTTATATCCAATTGACTTAGGGTCCATCCTTTTGAAGCTGCAATAGCAATGATTGTCCTTATAGTTGACATCTTAGCTACAGGACTGAATGTCTCATCATAATCTATGCCATAGGTCTAGGCATAGCCTTTCACCACCAGTCTAGCTTTGTATCTGGCTATACTTCCATCTGCAAGCTTCTTCACTTTATAAACCCATTTATTTCCAATAACTTTCTTACCATTTGGTTTAGGAACAAGTTCCCATGTCTTGTTCTCCTCCAATGCATTGAACTCTTCCTTCATTGCTTCTTCCCATTGCTTCTTACCTTTAGCTTCATCATAGTTCTGGGGTTCTTCATCATCTTTGACCATATATGCATAATTCTTCTGGATACACTCTTCATCAAATACAGGAGCTTCTTCATTCCTTCTTGTTAATCCACTTGTGGATGTACTTGCTTGCATATAGTCTTCATCTCTATTTACCTGCACAATTGATTTTCCTTTCTCACATCTTCTTACCTCTTCTTCAAATTCTTCAGCTGTATGACTTTGATCTGCATACCAACTTTTCTGTTCATCAAATGTAACATCTCTAGAAACAATAAATTGTTTTGTTAGAGGATTCCACAACCTGTAACCCATCTGCTTTTCATCATAACCAATGAACACATATTTTTCTGCCTTTGGTTCAAGTTTATGCCTAAGTTGTGATGGCACATAAGCATATGCAATTGATCCAAACACTCTACAATGATCTAGTGTTGGTTTCTTACCCCACCAAGCTTCATATGGAGTCATTCCATTCAGAGCTGCACATGGTAATCTATTCACAAGATATGTAGCTGTATTTACAGCCTCAGCCCAAAGATAATTTGGACAGTTCTTCTCCTTTAGCATAGCTCTAGCAAACTCAACCAAAGTCCTGTTCCTTCTTTCTGCTACACCATTTTGTTGTGGTGTATACCTGCAAGTTATTTCTCTCTTAATACCTACATTCCAAAGATAATCATTGAACTCTTGGGAGAAGTATTCTCCCCCTCCATCAGACCTCAGTCTTTTAAGCTTTTGACCTGTTACTCTCTCTGCATATGCATGAAAATGCTTGAAGGCTCCAAACACTTCTGATCTTTCCTTCAAAACATATAATGTTATCCATCTTGTAGCATCATCAATGAAAAGAACATAATACCTTGAGCCATTGATAGATCCTTCTTTTGTTGGTCCCCATACATCTGTATGAATGAGCTCTAGTAGTCCATCATGTTTGAATCCTTTCTTTTGAAATGGTAACCTGTGTGCTTTACCCATTTGACATGCTTCACATTTATAAACCATATGTTGACTTTGCACATTTGGTAATCCTAGTACAGACTGATTAGCAACCATAGCTTTAATTCCTCTTTCATTGAAATGACCTAATCTCTTGTGCCAGAGATCAAGTTCTGTAATCACTGCTTCACCATGTGTGAGCAAAGCTTGACCAATGTTTCCTTGCACTCTTAAAGTAAAGAGTCTACCTTCTTTCTTACCAGAGACAATCTGATTATATCCATTCTCTGGATCTTCAACAAATACTCCTTCATTTGTAAACCTGACTTGAAAACCTTTTTCAACTATCTGTCCCACACTAATCAAGTTTTTAGGTATTGTGGGAACATACAAAACATTGGTTAGCAAATCTGCTCCACTCTTGCATTTCACCTTTCCAATTGAATGTACACTATGTCTGGTATTATCACATGTTTGAACTGTGTGACTAGAAATGCCTTTTTCCAATTCGGACATCAATTCTATGTTTCCTGACAAATGATTAGAACATCCAGAGTCAATGTAAAATACCTTTAGATCTTCTTTATCTGATGTGTTGATTGAGTTCATCATCAATGATGTATGACTTTCATTCTGTGTGTCATTTGCATAGTTGTAGTAGGTGGTGTTGTAGGATTGATTCTGTCCCCAACTTCTTCCTCCACCTCTACCATAGCCTCCTCTTTGACTTTGTCTACCTCTCTGAAAATTACTTTGATATCTTCCACCTCGGCCTCTGCTATTGTTGTTTTGATTCTGGTTTGATCCTTGTTGGTTGTGCCAACAGTCATGAGCCAAATGATTACTCAATCCACAGATCTAGCAAGCCTTTTTGTTGTTATTTTGATTACCTCTTCCTCTTCCAAAACCTCTTGCTCTTCCTCTGCCAGTGCCTTTACCTCTTGCATAATAAGCTTGAGAACTAGACTCCTCTTCGTCCTTTGCTTTACCTTTATCTCCTTTCTTCTTATTCTTCATGTACATTGCAGAACTTTGTCCTTTATCTCCATCTCCCTTCAAGTCTTGCTCATATGTGAGCATCAAACCAAGCAACTGGTTCAAATCTGGAACATAATGATTTAATGAAAGTTATGTTGATAAGACAAAAGGTTTCCACCTTTCATCCCCTCTCAAACCAGCAAGTAGCTGAGCAATCAATCTGTGATCTTCAACATCTTCATCTATGGATCCAAGACTATCTGCTAGATCCTTCATCTTAGTGACATAATCACTAATACTTTGACTTGGCTTCTTTTTGAATGTTGTAAACTCTGACCATAGATTTGCTTTCCGTGCTTTAGTAGTACTTTGGAAATGATACTCCAATGCATTCCATATATCTTCAGATGATTCCAATCCTCTGATGTGTGGTAGCAAATGATCTGAGATTGTATTGTAGATGTATGCTTTTGCACTTGCATCCTTCTTCTGCCAATGTTTTAAAGCATCAAGTTCTTCTTTCTTTGGTCGGCTTTCATCTTCAAATACTGGCTTCTCTTCTTCACCTGTTACATATACCATGAGATCCTTACTCATAAGTAAGGCTTCCATTCTCATTACCCATGCGGGGTAATTATCTCTGTCCAGTTTGTCAATGGAGATATGATCTACCATACTCCTTCCCTTCTGCTGCAACCTGTGAGCTTAAAGGATAAAGAATAATACCTTTTGGAGCTCTTTGTGTATGAAGATACTTTTGAAGTAACCTTTTGATGCCTTGTGTCTTCAAATGCTTCACCTTTCAAACTTTAATGGAAAACTTTACAAAACTTCTCGTACCTTTGTCGTCTTCTGCTCTCGAGAATCTTTCTGCTCTGATACCACTTGTTGATGTATGAAACACCACAAGAAATGAATTAATGTGACACTAGAACACCTCTATGGTCACCATTAACTCATTGCCACTCCAAACTTTGAGAAATGATAGCCTAAAGTGAGAACTTTGCTTCTACAGAAATTCCTAGTCACTGAAATGACATACCTTCAGTATTTTGCTAATTTCTCCTAGCTCAAGTATTATTTCTCCATCAAACTTTATAGGCTGAAACTAGAAGAGTAGAGCTTTCCAACAAGCTATCATATGCATCAAATGGATCTCTAGAACTCAAGTTATAGCTCTCACAAGATGACCCTGTATGACCTTCCAAAACTGAAAATTTTACCTGTTTTAGTAAGAGCGCCTGTTTAAAATTAGAATTCGATGCCTAGCATCGACTTGCAACGAGAATTCGATGCCGGGCATCGACTTGGAGTGTTTTTGGCCACTTTTCAACAGGGATTCGATGCCGGGCATCGACTTCCCGCATAAAGTCTTGATCTTTTGGACACCAAAACTATAGGTGATTTCATGCACACTTAGAATATGACTTATCAACTGGAATTCGATGCCAGGCATCGAGTTGCTCCAACAACATCATCTTTTCAAGAAGATTTGGCAGTAGATAAAAATCAGATATGAAGATAAGGACTTATCAAGTGAGATTCGATGCCACGCATCGACTTGCTTGGAAAACTTCAACCTTTCAAATCATTACACAGAAGACAAACACTGGAGATGGAGGAAGAAGACTTATACACAGAACTTTAACTAGTTCTTGTCATAACTATGAAAACTCAGAAGCTTACAAGTACTTTCTCGCTCAGAGAATCCCGACTATACTCAGTCATACAAAAATGAGTTCTTCTCACTTTCTCATTGTCTTCCTCCTTCTTCTTCTCTCCACGTCAGTTAATACTAACTAACTTATATAGACTTTCTCATTCCCGTGATTTTTTAAAAAACTTCTAGAACTAAAATGAACTAACTTTACAAGTATAATACATTTGTGAATTTGTCCCTTCACATAGGCATGGGGTTTTCTTCCTAAGATTTGACCTTCAAATATATGTCTAATTAGTGATTGTTTCTTCAACATTTCTTCTTCCCTAAGAAAATGGTGCTACAAAGGGTGAATAACTAGGTCTAATCATCCCTTTTTTGTAATTCTTTCAAGAACAACTCTTGGAATTCTGCTCTCACTTTCATTGAAAGTGCTAAAGCATTCCAACTAGAGTCTCCATAACTGCATGAATCCATCATACTACATGAGGAATGCACAAAGTAAAGGAAATAAATACACTTACAATCAATTTTTAGCAACTTTGTAGCAGTTACCAATCGTGTCTCTTGGAGATCTGATTCTCCACGGATCAGTAGTCGCCTCTCCTCATGCTCAAACTTGATCACGTTACTTAGTCACTATTTATGATGTTGTTGACAGTCAAGGTCACGCACAAGCATGGAAGCGCATCAATGAAGTGGACACACAAGAAGGAGCATGTAGGGAGCTCCAAGAAGCACATGTCAAATTTTCATAAGAAATAAAAATAGTGACTTTTATCACTAAAAACCATTGTAGATACCATTTTCTATTTTTACAACTCCATTTTGTTCAAGCCAAGGAGTCCTTGAGCTTGAGGAGTATTAGAAGTATCATCCTACCAAATTCCATAATTTTTAGACTCTGCTTGAGCCCCCAAATAAGCCTTGGAACCTAATTTTTAACTAGGCCGGACACTAGGTCTGGACAAGGCCAAAACCACTCAAAAAACAATAAAAAGGGCTAGAGAGCTCATTTTTGGGGTTAGCTTGTTGTAGATTTCAGCTTTGTAACAGAGTTATTTGGTAATCGAAGTCCTTCCATTGTTCCACTCTTTGCTCTAGCTTTGTGCGCGTGTGTGTGTATGTGTGTGCATGTTTGTATGCTTTCACTCACGCACTTGTGCACTTCACTTGCTCTTGGTCTTCATACCGGTCCTCATGTCTCTGCGGATTGACATTTATGAAGTGAAGCTCCTCACGTTGGTACTTGCCATTGTGCTAGAGTGACACCAAATTTGGCACCATTGCCGGGGAGAGAGCTTGGAGGACGAGCGTGTGACGGTAAGACGTAGAGTACCGACATTGGAAGGTAAAAAAAATCACCATTTTCAGTTTAATTTCTGAGTTTTCCTTCTTCTTCATCATCATCATCACCACCATCTCCTCCCATCTTCACCTTCTCTGATTTTTTCGTTTTTTTTACTGTACATTCCCTATTTTGCCTCTTTTTCTTCCTTCTTGGCCATGCAAGGAGTTCAGAGATGGTTCACATCTTGGACGCCCTTGAAATACAGACGTTTGCACCACTAAAACATCAAAAATCTGAGCAGTGGTATCGTGGAGTGTCAAGAGCTGCGTCCGGTATCGTGAGTGTCATATCGCGACTTTGAAGGGTGGTTTTGCACCTACAGGCACATAAGAGTGACAAGGAGAACCTAAGGTACACATATCTGCAAAAAAATTTTAATTTGGGTGTCAAAATCTCCAAGTATCGTGTCCCGTTGAGTTTTGGTATCGCGATACCAGAATTCCCAAGTATCATGATACTTGTCGAGGTATCGTATCGTGCACGCCGACTTGAGGTATCACGATACCAATCTGGTATTGTATCGTCAAGTGATGGTATCACGATCGCGGTCGCCTCAGTGGTATCGTATCGCAGAGGTCACGCTATCATATCGTCGACCGAGTGGTATCGTATCGCCAACTCAATATAGTATCGTTGATTGAGCGGTATCGTATCGCATGCCTATTCTAGTATCATATCGTGCAAAAAGTGGTATCGTATCGCCTGTCACCTTGGTATCGTATCGTGAGCAACTCGGTATCGTATCCTATGATTTTTGGTATCGTATCATCAACAAACCAAGTATCGTATCGTCTGATTTTCGGTATCGTATCGTCGATTGTTTTGGTATCGTATCGTGAGCAATCTGGTATCGTATCATGTAGAGGTCAGGTATCTATCGTGTAGTGGTCAGGTATCGTATCATCCACTAACTTGGTATCATATCGTCGAATGCAGAGGTACCGTATCGTGACCACTTTCAGTATCGTATTGTCTGGATAGTAGTATTGTATCGTCTAAAGGTGGTATCGTCTATAGTGGTATTTTCTATAGTGGTATCATGTAAAACAAAGATATCGTATCGTGAAAACTCGGTATCATATCGCCTGTCCTGAGGTACTCCCAGAGAGGTCTTGTTTCCCTGTTTTATCCCCTAGTTAAAAATTAGGTTCTAGGGCCTATTTGGGGGCTCAAACGAAGTCTAAAAATTATGAAAATTGGTACGATGCTACTTCTAATACTCCTCAAGCTCGAGGACTCCTCAGCTTGCACAAAATGGAGTTACAAAAAGGTGAAATGGTATTTACAATGATATAGAGTGACTAAATTCACTATTTAGGAAGTATTACTTCATGGAAAAATTTGGACGACCTACTTGCCAGATCTTCGTTGACTACTTTGTCTGCTTGTGCTTTCTCTTCGCTCTGGCTCCCTTCTTTGACTTCCTTGTCTTGTGAATCCTGGGGTACCTTGACTGCCGCTAACACCCCCCCCCCTCTCTCACGTTTGTCATCTCTGACAGACCCTTGTTGTGTGGACCGTTGGATGTAGTAATTCACGACATCGGTCGCCAAGTGATGTTCTGATAATCGCAGTCCTTTTGCCAAATCGGTGAGTAGTGCATCCCAGTCTACTTGCCCAGGAACTTCCGGATGTGGCATACGTAACTTTTCTGAATGTAGAGCCTGTTCCACATCAAATAACTGTAATAAATGGGATGGTCTGGGAATGAATATCTCTGAATGATATTCCCAAAACCTAGTGATAAACATTTCCTCAAACGTTTGCTTGAAGCAGGCTCGTAGATACTTGATACGAGCATGCCATGCATAGACGACATTGATAGATGGTGTGGTGCTCATATCATAAACAAGGTCTTGATTTCCTGCATTAAATCCGAGAGCCGAAAGATGAGGTTCCTTGACATTCTTAAAGGTCCTGAATGTCACCAGCATTAGCTCAAAGATTTTGAGGCACATCTGTGCCATGACATCTGGTATATTGTTGAATCTGACTGCCCAGTGTCGGATGGTTGAAATCATGTAGTTGACTGTGGGTTGGCCATGAGGGGGTGCTAAGTACACATAATTTAGCCACTTTTCACATCCTTTAACTGTCAAAACTGTTTTGGTGTACTCTGGCCAAGACCTTCTTCGAAAGATAGGGCAGTAGCATGGATTATACTTGATGTATAATGGCATGTTATTCCAAGTGCGTACCATCTCAGGGTATGTTTCAAGCAGACGGATCCTCCAGGTAGGTTGAAATATATTCCCATGCGTGGCACTTGTAGGGATGTCTTCTGGTGCAAACTGTGTCGCCGAGGTTGGTTCTTTTGTTGTGTGCTGCTTGATTTCAGCATTATAAGCTGCCATTAAGACACAGAATGGAACATACAAATCATCGGACGTGCCAATCCACCTATGATGAGAGAGGTTTCTAAAGTAATCGAATTTGATGATGATTTCTTCCAATCGGGACATCGACTGGATCTGTACTGCCACCCTCTCATCGTGGGTTGTATCCACCTTTTCTAACCACTGCATCCATTCAGGAGCCCCCTGGTGCAGGTATCGGTACGTATGGGTCTTCAAATATCTCCTCAACTTCAATTGGAACTAAGTCTTCAGGTTCCGATTCCATGAGGGGAGAGGGTTGACGCTCATACTGAAGAATTTTATTTTGTAGTTCTGCCAGTTGTGCTTTGAGTTCTGTGACTTCTTCAGATGTGTCTGCTGCGGTTGTAACTTCTTTTGGTGACTCTTGTTGAGCTGCCAGTTGCTTGAGTAGGTCATCCCGTTCTTTCTCTAAGGCAGCGTGTGCTTCCAAGAGATCGACGTGTGTTTCCATATGATTTGCATATTTGCCGATGGGATGGCCTTGAAATTCTCTGGGTCGATTTCTTGTAGTGAACCCTCCATTGCTGCTTCCAAGTTCTCTTCGTTCTGTCTCTGTAGTCGTTTATTTTCTTCGAGTGTTGCAGACATGTGCTTGCATAGTAAGGCGAGGTTACGTCGAAGCTTGAGATTGTCCGTTATCTGTAATAAATCATCAAGTTGTTGTTTCTCTTCAGTATACATCTGGGGTGGATTGGCGATTAACTGATCATGTTGTGCTTGCAATGTACTATACTGTTGTTGTAATTGCCTCTTCTCCTTCTCTAAATTAATGAATCTCTCCTGTAGTGTTTCATGATTTCTGAACAAGCTCGTATGCTAGGCATCTAGATGCTGGTAATGCTATTGTAGTTGAGTCATCCACTGGTACATATTATTAAATACATTATTAACAGGAGTGGATCCGAGAAAGGTGTTGAATGCAGGGGGGTAGGGAAAAGGGAATGGGAGTGTGTATGTTGTGCTAGAAAAGGGTGAAGTGGGTGGTGGGGAAATGGGAGATTGTGGAAATATGTGGGGAGGGAGAGGTGCGGAAGTAGGTGATATGTCCATGACGTCATATGTGGATGCGGTCGTGGGAGTGATTGTGAACATGGGAATTGTCGGTGTAGTGATGGTTGTGAAGGTGTAAAGTGGTGTGTGTAGTTGTGAATATGGACTGCCAGGGAGCATGATCGGGGGAATGGGAATTTCAGCAGCTACAGTTAGAATTACCGTGTCATTGGTGACATTTACAATAGGGGTGGTGAGAGTTGTGCGGATTGTGAGGGTTGACTAATAGTCTGTGCGGAAGTGGAATCTAAAGCTGTGACAGTGGAGGTGACAGTGGTGGTAGGAGGGGAAGATGGTGGAGTTGGAGGGAGAGGGGGCAAAGGGGGTGACGAGGGTGCACTGGAGCTATGGGCTTCCTCAGTGTCATGAATGGTATGAGTTGTGCCTGTGGCTGTGGATGTGGTGCCCCATGGTTTTGATACTAATACATTCATTTGTTTCCCTGGTCGAGGGGGACGTCTGCCGTATCTTTGCTCTGATCTTCGTGAATGTGCAAGAGCGGTATGCACCGTCTCAAGTACCCCCAATGCATCAGCTACCATGTCAAGGGTTGCTCGGTATTGCTCGTCCACACCTTCCTCCTCAAGGATTTGGTTCATGAGGGCTTTTCCTGCTGCCAGGGACAGTTTGTGTTGTTCTTGAACTCGGTTGATGGTATTGTACAGTTTTTTCAATTGCTTCGTATACGTCGGGGAACCATCAAGTTCCTGTACAACTTCTTGCTCATATTCCTACTCTTCTTTGTCTGATAGTCCCTCTCGTTCATCCTCTTGCTCGTCGTCGGCCGTCTCCTCTTCGTCTTCATCTACTTCAAAAACTTCTGGTTGGATTGGAGGAGGTCGGTCCGTGACTGTCTGTTGTCCGTCTGCTTGCTCTGCCTCAACCTCCAAATTAGTAGCATTAATTATTCTAGCTACTTCCTCATCAGTTAGATCTTCTAGTGTAAAGCCATGAGGGAACTCTAAGTCGGTGGGTATGGGTGGAAACACTAGGTTTGGGCCTTCCGCGCTATGCCTCGATAATCTGATAATGAATGGTTGCACGCGCCTTGGAAGCCGTGGAGTGGTTTCTGGTGTCAGTGTAGCACCTCGGGCCTGTGCACAAGGCATCTGAACTGCTCCTCTCATTTTCTTGGATGGAGGCCTTGCGGTTGATAGTCTGCAT
Source organism: Ceratopteris richardii (assembly GCA_020310875.1). NCBI lineage: Eukaryota > Viridiplantae > Streptophyta > Polypodiopsida > Polypodiales > Pteridaceae > Ceratopteris > Ceratopteris richardii. The sequence goes on from CM035434.1 coordinate 3,413,265, forward strand.
TGAAATTCTTGCACCCTGGTCCAAACAAGTGCTCGTTGAATTGGCACATCATATGCCAAGCAGCGGTAAACAATCCTTATGAGAGCACAACATCCATAAAGCACTGACTTTTGCTTCTTATACCACCGTTGATGTGCCAAGTGTATTTGGTCGATAATCCAATGCGGCATGTTTATTGTCAAATCAAAGGCGTCTGCTAGGTACAAACTAAACCATATCTTCTTGGGTGGCATTGTGAACCTCTCTTGAGCAGGGAACACGAAATGCTGCATGCACATTCGAAGATGAATGGCAATAGTTGGTGTCAGCCACCATGTCCTTTAGTTTAGTCAGGTTCCTGTTTTTCATGTTGTTAGGCACCATTGACTCCTTCTCTGTGGGGATATGCATGCCTTTCATCTCGAGAACTTCCCTTACCAAATTGTTAGTCAACTTGAAGCGCTTCAGTTCATTACCCCTCGTAAGAGATGGTAAGACAAAGGTGTTGTATCCCTTTTTCTCCTTACTCGGAGTAAGGGTGATAATCAAGTATGAGCATCTCAGAAAGTCGGGCTTTGGTAATTGAGCTTTGAAATAATCATATAGGCCTGCCTTCTTCCATATTGGTTTCAAGCCTTCATTATTTTGAAGCTTCTCAAATTCCCTGGTGAAGAAGTGATACCTGCCCCAGCGCCCGTTGAACTCTATCTCTGCCTCCCACAGATATGTTGAAGATAAATGTACAAGCTCATTTTCATATGAGCCATGCTTGGATAAATTTACCAACTATAAAGATAAAGAAAAAAGTGGAGGAAAAAAGGAAAAAATAATAAAAGAAAAAGTCTAGTCAAAATTCATGATGAGTAAGAGATACAATATCTTGCCTTGTAGTTAGTAGCATGTAGTGGAGAAAGTGGTGAGTTAAGAAGGAGGCACAAACTTCTTCACATGCTCATTGGTTATAAAAGTGAAGTGGGAGCACATTCAAAACAAGGAGAGAAAGAGGCAAGAGCTCCCAGTAGTCGGATCTAGCCATTTTGTCATTTTGGTTTTCCCTTAGACTCCTTCCAGCCGCACGTCAATTTGTACATAGCTCTGTTGCAGAGCTCATATCTCAGTGCATATGTAACCATTTTGTGCGTTTAAACATTCATTGGAAAGCTTATCTCGTGTACTTTCTGAATATCAAATATCTCTTTGAAAGCTTATGTATTTTGTTAGATATCAGTGAAAGAGTGAAGTCTAGTTTTTCAGTATACCTATGTAGATAGGTAGTCTATTTTGGTCGGTTCAGTTTCTCGACCAAAACATATCCAAATTTCATGATTTTTTGTCTTGTTGGAGAGCCCTTGGCATCTACTTTCACTGTCTCAAATATCTTATTCAGATCATTCATACTCTGTGAGATATCTGTCAGAGAGTAAAGTCCAGTTTTACAGTGTACTTATGTGTGCAAGTAGTCTATCTTGATGAGTTGAGTTTCCTAACCAAAACTCATACAAATTACTTGATTTTTAGCTTGTTGGAAAGCTATTTGTGTCTACTTTCTCTGTACCAAATATCTCTCTCAAAGGATATATATTCAGAGAGCTATCAATCCGAGAGTGAAGCTCAGTTCTTCAGCATACCTGTGTGGACAGGTAGTTCATCTTTGACAGTTGTGTTTCCTAACCAAAACTTGTCCAAATTAAGTCATTTATAGCTTGTTAGAAAAGCTCTCTTTGTCTTCTTTGATTGACTAAAGTATCAAGTCCATTTGAGTTTTGTGTTGAGAGCAGCAAGCTATCTAAGGTGCAGATGTTTGTCCAAGTGCTGGACATACAAGGGTTCACTACACACTTCCGTTGCGCATAGGAGAACTCATTCTCCACAGTTGGTATCAGAGCAAACTTGGTGTTGAAGCTTCATCAACAGAGCTGGAGGTGAAGCAAAGCAAAAGAGGAGCTACAAAACAAGAAGGAGCTTCACAAACGCAAGAGCAAAGGACTATAACTATTCGAGGTAACTCTCAAAGTCCTTGATACTCTTCAATGGCTGACTTGGGTCAACAAGTAGAGAAGTTGGACAAGGATAACTATCCTGTGTGGAAGTTTAGAATGACCAACTACCTAATGGGCAAAGGCTTATGGGGTATTGTGAGCGGCGATGATGCTCAACCTCAAATCAATCAAGCTGTGGCCACCGAAGTCCAAAGGAGGCAAGCAAAAGAATGGGAAGAGAGGAATAGGAGAGTCATGTTCCTCATTTCGCAAGTCATTACTAATGCCATGGTAGGTCATATTCAACATCTAGAGAAAGCTAAGGATGCTTGGGAAGCTCTTGAAAGGATGTATTCAACAAATACCAAAGCTAGGAAACTTCAACTCAAGAATGAGTTGAACACAATCAAGAAAAGTTCGAGTCAATCCATAGCTTAATATACTTTGAAGATTAAGGAGCTAAGCGATGCTTTAGCTTCTATTGGCACAATCGTTGAAGACAAAGATCTTGTGTGTTATACTCTCAATGGCTTGAGAGAAGATGAAAGATGGAAGCCTTTTATAACTTCCATTAACTTGAAAGATGTATACCCAGGTTTTGAACAACTAATCCCTCATCTTGTCACAGAAGAGCTTAGCTTTGGTGGTCCCAAAGGAAAGGACAGCCACAACCAAATGTTATATGCAGGTCGAGGTAAAGGAAGAAACTCAAGAGGAGGCTCAAGAGGAAAAGGAAGAGGTCACAACCACTCCAACTACAATCAAAACAATTCGGAAGACAACAAGGATGCATCAAATGCCAACACACAAGGAAGAGGTCGAGGTAGAAGTAGAGGAAGAGGCCGAAGCTCCTACAATTCTCATAAAGGTATAACATGCTATCATTGTGGTAAAGTAGGACACTATGCTAGTGATTGTTGGCTGAAGAATGGAAGACCAAATGGAGGCAATCAAAGGAACCAAAGCAACTATGCAAGCACCTCAAGTGAAGGAAGCAAGGACACACTACTTGCAATGAGACATGAGTATAGAAGCTCTTGTGAAGATGACAAAAAATGGTACATTGATTCAGGTTGTAGTAACCATATGTCATGCCAAGGAAGTTTGTTCACTAATCTACAGGTACCAAGTGGAAAAGGATGTGTTGAAACAAGTGATGATACTCAACACATGATTGAACACATTGGAGATATAAGGCTTGGAGATACAAGCAGAGCAAAGGTACTATCTAATGTTCTTCATGTTCCTACAATTTCAAAGAACTTGATTTCAGTAGGACAAATGGTAGAGAAGGGTTATCATGTCATATTCAATGAGAATGGGTGCTTCATAAAGAATCCAAAAGAAGGCTTCAAGGTCATTGCTCGAGGTAGAAGAGAAGGAAGGATGTTCACTTTGGATGTCCAACATCCACATGGAAAGGTCATGTACATTCAATGTGGGAACAAGAAGATTTCAGAGCTTGACTTATGGCACAAAAGAATAGGACACATCAACATTCCAAAGCTAAAGGACATGAGCAAACATGAAGTGGTAAGAGGTCTTCCAAAATTTAATAGCATTGGACTACATGAGTTATGTGAAGCTTGTCAACTAGGAAAGCAAACGAGGCAGCAATTCAAGAGGAGCGATTATGTGGCTCCAAATGTCTTGGACTTGATACATACAGATGTATGGGGACCAACCCAAGAGGCATCAATGGCTAGTAATAGATTTTTTATCACCTTCATTGATGATCACTCAAGAAAGGTATGGTTGTTTTGTATGAAGCAAAAATCAGAGGTGTTTTCTATATTCAAAAGATTCAAAGTTGAAGTTGAAAAGGAAACAGGAAGGTCTATCAAAACCTTAAGGTCCGATGGTGGAGGAGAATACTTCTCCAAAGAATTTTCAGATTTTCTACAAGAGAATGGGATCAAAAGGCAATTCACTTGTAGGTATACACCACAACAAAATGGAGTAGTTGAGAGGAAAAATAGGCAAATTGCTGAAATTGCAAGATGCATGCTCAACGAGATGAAGGTACCATTGTACTATTGGGCTAAAGCTACCACAACCGCCATTTACTTGATGAATACATGCACAACATCGGGAATACATCACTTGACTCCAGAAGAGGTATATTCCGGTAAGAAACCTGATCTTACACACCTCAAAGTTTTTGGATGTGTTTGCTTTGTTCACATTCCACAAGAAGTTAGAACAAAGATGGAACCAAGATCAGAAAAATGCATTTTCATTGGCTACTCGACGGAGCAAAAAGGATACAAGTGTTACAACCCTAGAACAAAGGAATTAAGAGTCTCGCGAGATGTGGTCTTTGACGAACTAAGACCATGGTATGAAGATAAAGAAAAGGAAAAGATTCTTGAAGAAGATTGTGATGATTATGCAGGAACAAATCAAAGAGAAGTTCAACAATCAAGCACAAAGACTTCACGTCCAGAGGCATCTACATCAAATGAAGAATGTTCAACATGGAGGGGGAGCCATTCTTTGTCTCCAAATTCAGCTCATAGTAGAGCCAAAGATGCAAGTGCTACTCCAAACAGTGAGGTAGATGCAAGTGAAGAAGAATATGAAGAGGTAATCACTCCGATGGTAAAGCTAAATAGGTTAAAGAAGCAACTCTCTAAAGGCAATGAAAGAATATCTTCAAGGACAAGGTATCCAACTCAAAGGTTGAGTTATGATAGTTTTATGGCGACACATTTTGCATACATGATGCAGGTTATCAAAGACAAATATGAAGAAGCTTGCACACAAAAGGAATGGAAGCAAGCTATGAAAGAGGAGATCAAAGCTCTCAAAGATAATCACACATGGGAGCTAGTGCCAAAGAAAGAAGGTATGAAGATTGTTCCAAACAAATGGGTGTTTAAAGTAAAGAGGAATGCTGATGGTTCACTAGCTAGATTAGTTGCCAAAGGATTTAAACAAACACAAGGCATAGATTATGATGAAGTTTTTAGCCCCGTTGCAAAGATGGGAACTATCCGAACCTTAATAGCAATTGGTGCTTCAAGGAGATGGCCATTATATCAACTCGACATAAAAAATGCTTTTCTTAATGGAGAACTACAAGAAGAGGTATACATGAGTCAACCGATTGGATTTGAAGATGAAAACCATCCAGATGTTGTTTGCAGGTTGAAGAAGGCACTTTATGGCTTGAAGCAAGCACCAAGAGCATGGAATCAGAGATTGGTAGAGTATCTAACTAAGTGTGGATACAACCCAAGTAGTGCAGATCCTTCATTGTACATGAAGAAGGAAGAAAATAGAGAGGTATATATTTGCATATACGTCGATGACCTCATCATAATAGGAAATGATGTTACAGGGATTAAAGATATCAAAAGGAAGCTTGGTAAGGAGTTTAAAATTTCAGATCTTGGAGAGCTGAAATATTTTTTAGGAATTGAAGTTGTTTATGGAAAGAGTGGCATCTACTTGATGCAAAGGAAGTTCTTGTTGGATGTTCTTTTGAGATTTGGAATGAGTGAATGCAAACCACTCACTCAACCCATGGACACAAATACAAAGATTTGTTCAAATGATGGAGAACCATTGGAAGATGTAACGACATACAAAAGCATTGTAGGATCATTGATCTATGCAAACATTACAAGACCTGATTTGTCTTATGTTGTTGGTGTACTTTCTCAGTTTATGCAAGCCCCGACAAGTGAACACTTAAATTCAGCCAAGAGAGTGTTGAGATACATAAAGCATACAGTTAATCATGCTTTGCTTTACAAGTTTGATGAAGAATTGCAGGTCAAAGGCTTTAGTGATGCTGATTGGGCAGGCTCAAAGGAAGGTAGAAGATCAACCTCAGGTTATGTGTTCATGATAGGAAGCAAACCTATCACATGGAGCTCAAAGAAACAACCTACTGTTGCACTTTCATCTATGGAGGCTGAATATAGAGGATTAGCTTTTGCCACATGTGAAGCAATGTGGATTAAAAAGCTTTTGGCTGATCTTGGAGTGCAAGTTGGAACCATCCCTATATACGGTGATAACATGTCAAGTATTTACTTGGCAAGCAATCCTATGTTTCATGCAAGGAGCAAGCACATAGAGGTCCACTACCACTATGTAAGGGAGAAGGTGTTGAGCAAAGATGTGGAGGTAAAGCTCATCAGAACCAAAGAGCAGGTTGCAGATATGTTTACAAAGTTCTTGGATGCTTCTAAACTCAAAGGTTTCAAGGATGCGATAAATTTGAAGGACATGGATGAAGATAACTCCCAAACGAGCTTGAGCGGGAGTGTTGAAGATAAATGTACAAGCTCATTTTCATATGAGCCATGCTTGGATAAATTTACCAACTATAAAGATAAAGAAAAAAGTGGAGGAAAAAAGGAAAAAATAATAAAAGAAAAAGTCTAGTCAAAATTCATGATGAGTAAGAGATACAATATCTTGCCTTGTAGTTAGTAGCATGTAGTGGAGAAAGTGGTGAGTTAAGAAGGAGGCACAAACTTCTTCACACGCTCATTGGTTATAAAAGTGAAGTGGGAGCACATTCAAAACAAGGAGAGAAAGAGGCAAGAGCTCCCAGTAGTCGGATCTAGCCATTTTGTCATTTTGGTTTTCCCTTAGACTCCTTCCAGCCGCACGTCAATTTGTACATAGCTCTATTGCAGAGCTCATATCTCAGTGCATATGTAACCACTTTGTGCGTTTAAATGTTCATTGGAAATCTTATCTTGTTTACTTTTTGCATATCAAATATCGCTTTGAAAGCTTATGTATTTTGTGAGATATCAGTGAAAGAGTGAAGTCCAGTTTTTCAGTATACCTGTGTAGATAGGTAGTCCATTTTGGTAAGTTCAGTTTCCCAACCAAAACATATCCAAATTGCATGATTTTTGTCTTATTGGAAAGCCTTGCCATCTACTTTCACTGTCTTAAATATCTTATTTAGATCATTCATACTCTGTGAGATATCTGTCAGAGAGTAAAGTCCAGTTTTACAATGTACTTATGTGTGCAGGTGATCTATCTTGATGAGTTGAGTTTCCTGATCAAAACTCATCCAAATTACTTGATTTTTAGCTTGTTGGAAAGTTATTTGTGTCTACTTTCTCTCTACCAAATATCTTTCTCAAAAAATTTATATTCAGAGAACTATCAGTCCGAGAGTGAAGCTCAGTTCTTCAGCATACCTGTGTGGACATGTAGTTCATCTTTGACAGTTGTGTTTCCTAATCAAAACTTGTTCAAATTAAGTCATTTATAGCTTGTTAGAAAGCTCTCTTTGTCTACTTTGATTGACTAAAGTATCAAGTCCATTTGAGTTTTGAGAGCAGCAAGCTATCTAAGGTGCAGATGTTTGTCCAAGTGTTGGACATACAAGGGTTCACTACACACTTCCGTTGCGCATAGGAGAACTCATTCTCCACAAGATAAGTGCCTTCTCCCAAAGGTCCTGCCACATCACTGAACCAATGTGAGTTTTTGCTGACTGGCATTGTGTGCCTCTGTGGAGGATTCTGAATCGATATGGCATGTAATGCTCTCAATGCCACTGGGCGTTCCTTCAATTCCTCCTCAATGGGAAGACTTTCAATGTCCACGATCAGAGGGCCAGTTCCTGCCTGGGAGCTTGTTCCTGCAGCCTCGGCCATCTTGAAGGAACTGGTCACTGATTCTATGAGAATATACAAATGAAGGTTAACATTGCAAATGGACACCAAGTGGTCACGTGTCCCCGTTACAACATTAACATGAGGTTTTAGTGATATGTTAGTTAGTTAGTGAGTGCTCGGTGGTTGTGGGTGTGGTTAGTGGATGGATTGTCCTAAAAGCTAATGGAAAGATGCAGTGTGAGAATGACGCCGTTAGTAGGTGGAGGTGAATTTACAAGTGGGGGTCGGGGGGTTTATTACAAGCTTTGGGCAGCCAAACACAGTGGATGGCTTTCAGTTTTAGTTTGGTGGAGACTCTCGAGGGCTTTGTGAGAGTGTCTGCTTGGAAATGAGGCTTTTGAGGGACCCAATCACAAGTGATTCTACTCATGCTCATGGGTGAATATGTGTTCGTGCGTGATGTATAAGAATGGGTATCAGATGTTCGAGTGAGTGAACCATGTTGTACAGGGTGTGGTCTCTGTGTAGGTATTTGAGCCCGCAAGCAAGCCTTAGGCACCCAAATTTGTGTTGATTGTGGGCTAGCCTTCATCGACTTCTTGGGTACCCAGATAGACTTCACTTTCACCGGGGAATTTTTGGTAGAATTCTTATTAGTGTCGTGCTGTTGATCACTAATAGAAAGTTGAGCCAATTGTTGTGGCTTAATCACAATAGGATGCACGGCTTTCTGCACCCACACTTGTTTTGATGGTTGAGACACCGTGCTTTGTATTTTCTTTTGACTTCGAGCATAAGTCCTCTGCTTCCTCTACGTTTGATCCACCTTTGGTTGTTGTGTCCCTATGGTTTTTGGAAAAGAAGGGAGTTCCGTCGCATCCTTGACTTCTTTGTTGAGATAATCATTCCTCTGCATCACATAGTTTCGGACAAGAATAACATGGTCATCTTCATGTGTACTCCTGAAAGGACCAGGAGTGTGTGCCTTTCTTAGTTCCTTGAGTGCTCCATTGTCTAACTCAACTATAATTCGACTCTGATTTACCCATACCTGAAGAAGTCCACTTCTTAGGTTTAGGTTGACTGCATGATCATAGATCCAGTCTTAACCCAAGACAAGGGGCTCAGTGAGATCCTCATCTTGACACACTAGTACTTTAACTGTCAGTAAAACATCTTGAATGAAGACGGGAAGTTCCACCTCGCCCATGCAAGGGGTTTCGACGCCTCCCAGTCCTACAAGATATGCTTCTATGGGATTGACATTTAATTTCAACATTTGACAGTAAGAAAATTTAACAGCACTAGTGATGGCACCTGAGTCAATCAAGGACCTTACAGTCCTTGCACTCTTTCCTTGTCCTATTTCTAAAGTTACAAAAGGACGTCGGTCAACTATTCTATGAGAGCTAATACCTGAAACTTCACACATAGCCATAGGATATACTGGATCTCATACGCATCGGTCCTAGGTTGATCTCTACCCTGTCTTCTCAATTTCATTCTTCGGATGCGTTCCAATGCTTCTGCCTGTGCCTCTTCTCGAATTCGTTTTTCCTCTTCTTTACGTTTCTTTGCAGTATTGAGTCGACTTAACATTTCCTCCATAAGGGGTTCCTGATATAACTTAACTCTGCATCCGCTAATGTAACTAGGGAGAACATCACCTTCTAGAGTAGCTAATTGAACTGCTCCACTAGTTGAGATCCTATTAATGATCATAGGTCCATAACCACGCTTTTCTAGTTTCCTCGCATGTTGTTTCAACGTGTAGACTAGATCTCCTTCTTTCAAGCCCTTATCCTTCACATGGGCATCAAAGTATGCCTTCTGTCGTTTCTTAGCTGCATATATCCCTGCGGCAGCCCTCAGTCTTGTTTCACCTAGCCGTTCAAGGTCAAAGATTCTAGATGAGAGCTCATGACCTATCCACTCATGCTCCTGAGCTACTCTCAGTGTTGGTATCAGTAAATCCAATGGTAGCACTGCATTTTGGTCAAATACCATTTGAAAGGGGGTGGCTTGGAGCACCGTTTTATAGGCAACTCTGGATGCCCAAACAGCATGGTGTAGCTGTTTGTCCCAATCAAAGTGTTTATTATTCACTAATTTGGTAAGCACATTGCATAGAATCTTGTTTGTGCTTTCGGCTTGCCCATTAGCTTGTGGGTGATAGGGAGCAGACTTCTTGTGTACTACCAAGAATTCTTGGAGAAGATTTTCAATAACTTCATTCAAGAAGTGGGTGCCTCTATCACTTACTAGCTCTATGGGTAGCTCGTATCTAGTGAACACATTCTCAAATAAGAACTTAGCGGTCGTCTGAGAATCATTCTTTGTCATAGCTTTTACCTCTACCCACTTGGTTAGATAGTTTGTGGCCACAATGATATATTCAGCATGTGAACCCTTAGCTGGGGGATTAATCGGACCAACAAAGTCTATTCCCCACTTAGAGAATGCACGTCCACCCATCATAGGTTTCAAAGGCATCTCATCTTTGCGTATAGGATACTGAGTTCGCTGACAAACATCACATCTCTTCACATAGGTATGTGCATCCATGTGAAGGGTAGGCCACCACAAGCCTGCAAATAGGATTGCTTTAATCACCCGATCTGGTCCAAAATGTCCTCCTGCTACACCTTGGTGAGCAGTTTCCAAGATCTTAAGATACTCGCTCTCATGGACACATAGTCTCAGGTAACCATCTTTACCACGCTTGTATAAATTATCACCAATGAGTGAGTAATCTAGGGCTTCTTGTTCTAGACTTCTTCGTCTCGTCAGGGTCATATCTTGAGGGAATGTTTTTGTCCTCAGGAAGGCTACTAGAGGTTCACTCCAATCTGTCACTATGGTCACTTGATAAAGGGTGGCATGCTCCACGGGTGGTTTAGTGCAACAGATTGGGCATTCTTTACACATTTTATGTACATCAACTTCCATAGTAGGCCAATGTACTCCAAATCTCCTTAGTGTCTGTAAAGTTCTCTGCCTCGAATGGTGTTGCTCTAATGCACCTATATGTGCTAATTGCAACCATTTTGCGTACTCATCCTCTTCCACACAACAAGCCAATATCCCTTGATCTATTTGTTTGTACATACTTCCTGCCATGATATGGTACTTCTGGGCTTTTACTACCTCCTTATCTTAAGTGTTTATGACTAGGTGGTTATGCCCGTATGTCAACACTGGCACTAATGGCTTAGCCCATTGAGGTACAACTTCCAAATTAAACAAGTAAGCATCAGGAAGGTCATCTGACACTCCTTGTGGGGCTTCTCCAGATGTGAGCCTAGAGAGATGGTCTGCTCTCAAGTGAGTCTTGCCTTTCCTCACCACGACCTCAAAGTCATATTCCATTAGCAAGAGAAACCATCTTACTAATCGGCCTGTATTGCATGGTTTGTTTACCAAGTACAATAATGCCTGATGATCAGTAAAAAATTTAAACTTATTTGCAAGCAAATAGTGTCTAAACTTTTTAACTACATATAACATGCCTAATCCCTCTCGTTCAGTGGTGGTATAATTTCGTTCAGCTGCATTCAACTGTCTACAAGCATAGGCAATTGGAAGATCCATATTACCTTCGCCCGTAGGTTGTGCAAGCACACATCCAATAGCATAATTCGATGCATCCACATGAACATGGAAGGGCTTATTCCAATCTGGTGTGGTCAAGATTGGTGCTGAACACAATCTCCTTTTGAGCTCATTGAAAGAGTCCTCACATTCATTAGTCCACTCAAAGTTGGTCAAAAGTCCGTACAGTGGCTTGGCAACTATGGCATACATGTGTATAAAGCATCGGTAATAGCCACAATGCCCCATGAAAGCTTGTACTTCCTTGACATTCTTTGGCCTAGGTAACTCTGCTATGGCTCTTACTTTCTCTTCATCAGTGGATATGCCATTCTTTGACACTATGTGTCCTAGAATCTTGCCCTGTCTGACCATGAAAACACACTTTTCTGGGTTCACGCAGACATTTGTCAAAGATTTGTCTGAGTTCAGGAATATGTGTTTGTCTAATGTTGGAATGAGCACAAAGATCATCAACATAGACCTCTAAGCTCTTCCTCAAGAACTCTTTAATTGGAAGTGGATAGTTATCTCGAATTGTGTCTGCATTAACCTTCTTCAAGTTAATGCATACACGTAGCTTTCCGTTCTTCTTGGGTACCACTACAATGGGGGATACCCACTTAGTATGCTCAATTTCATAGATGAATCCAGCTTCTACCAGTCTATCTATCTCCTCTTTGATCTTAGCAGCATAATTATCATTATATGTATATGGCTTCTGTTTAGAGGGTTTCACATCTAAGGTCATGGGAATTGTGTGTGAGCATATGTCTGGGTCAACACCCTTCAAGTCCTTGTAACTCCAAGCGAATACATCTTAGCAAAGCTATTAACTCATGCTCTTAGCAAAGCTATTAACTCATGCTCTTCTTCCTCTATTAGTTCATGGCCTATGTACGTGCATCTTTCTTCTCCTTCTTCAATGGCTACAAGCACTTTCTTGGTGGTTTCTTTGTTATCGTAGGCCTCCCCTGATTGCGTCTCACGTTTTGGCATCCTTACCATGACTCTTCTATCGTCTATCTCATACTTTTTAAAGTTTTCAAGGACCTCAAACAAAGATTCTTCCTCTTTTGGTGTGACTTCTCTCTTCTTTCTTTTCTTTCCTTCATCCTTAGGGGTCACTTGTGTGGCTAACCTTACATCATTTGTAAGCTCTCTGTGTCTCTGGGGTTGAAATTCTACTTCATAGAAGTATTCTTCATCTGATGCAAAAGGTGGGTCCATAATGATTGACTCTAGATCGGAGTCTCTCGCATCCTCAAATGCATCAGGGCTAGGTTCACATTCTTCTAAAGCCGAATCTCCCATGATTGGCTCTATGGAGAAGACTGAAATGTCATAGCCATCCTCATCACAGTGGGGTGTCCATTGTTCTTCATTGATGGCTACATCCATGGTTGCTAAAATTTCTGCCCAACCATGAGGTTCAAATTCTTCATCCAAGAATACTACAGGTGCATAGGCTGGGTCTTGAATTGATCTATGGGTTTCTTTCGCACCTACCTCTCTGGTTTTTTCTCTCTTCTCCTCTTCTACTGCCACTTTGCACATCCATAAGTGGGTGTCTTCATGCATCCATGAGAATCTTGATCCTATGGAATGCACCGATTCAGTATCATCTTTGGCTTTATGGATGGGATTCCATGGGATAGGAGGGACATCTCTATGAGAGTAATCTTTGAGATTCACTTTGGTCGTGACACCTAAGTGTTGCAAATACAAGGAATTGGTTCCCCAATCTTGTACCACTTGCAACTGTCGCATAAATGGTCTTCCCAAAATCATCTCATAGGCCTGGTTCTTGCTAAAGTCACAGATAGTAAATGTGTGCTCAAACTCTACACCACAAGTAGTGAGAGTTATTCCTTCTAGCAAGCCTAAGGTTCTTTCTATGTGACCATCAGCCATCTGCAATTTCATCCTCGTGGGCCTGAGTGTTGGCTTGCCCCAACGTTTTCATAAGGAGGTGGTAGCAATTGCAACTCCTGCACCTGAGTCGAGAATTGCCTTGGTTGTGTACCCCTGATGGGTAATGGGAAGATAGGTGTTTCCTTCTTCTCCTTTGCTCATGTCTCCTATCTTGTCTAGAGGAATTTTTGGCACTGTTCTATGGGAGCCTACCTGGGAACGGGGTCTAGCTATTTCAGGCACTTGTTTAGCTACATGTTTCCATAGCTCTGGCCTAACTTTGAGTAGCTTTTCTAAAGTGAGGTTGCACTGCACTTTAGTGTTTTTCACTACCTCCGTGTTCCTAGGTATGACTGAGTCTTCATTTCGTACCATGACTGTGGGTGCTCTCATACAAGTAGACTTAGCTTCCCATGGGCCTGTGAAATGGGGCAATTCCTGTAAGGAGTTAGACTCAAAGTCTAATCTCTCTTGAGATTGTGCACTCTCCTGCTCTCCATAAATGGATGGGATGTCTTGTGGGAATTGGTCATGCGCATCATCCACAAGTTCAATGGGAGGAGGGACTTCACTCTCTTTAGCCGAATCTGTCGTAGAAATTCTGGTGCGTTCCGATTCATAGAAGAAGATGTGTCTAGCTCTGTGGAGTTAGGCACATAGGCTTCCTAGGCAGGAAGGCTTACTATATCACTTGCCTTGCCCTTATTTGGAGGGGTGGGTTCCTTTTTTGATTGTGCGATTAGCCTCTCCAATCTTTCTAGCAGTCCATCAAAGTGCAACTGCATCTTAGCTGAACTAGAGATGTTAAAGAGGCAACTGGCTTCAAACATGGTTTGAGCCAAATCAACCATGTTAGCACATATTTTAGTTCATTCAAGCTCTAGTTCCGCTCCAGGGTAACACTTTTCATGATCGGTTACGTTTGGTCCTCCTTGGATTCTGGCCTGATATGCCTTAAGCATCATATTTAGGTCCTCGAGAGTGGGATCTGCTAAAACTGGTCCTACTCTAGGGGGTGGTGGGGTTGCATGAGGCGGGTTATATGGTGGTGGATCGGAGGGAGATGGGAATGGTGGTGGTGGGATAGTGTGAGAGGGAGGTTGAGATGTAAGTTCAATTATCTTGGCTCTCGTTTCTCTTAGGCTTTCCTCGAGCTCACTCATCTTCTTTGCCCATTGCCTTTTCATTCTTTCTCGACTATCCTTCCAAGCTCTAGTCCTCTTCTTTGTCATGCTCTCCGTTTCACTAACCTCTGCACTCTTCTCTTGGCCTACCCCTTGGTTATGCTGCAAAGCTTGAGCTATACTGACTACCTGTACTGGTGCAGTGGAAGTCACACTTCCTGTAGAGTCTACTACTAACCCAATAATGTTAATAGGAGTGATTTTTGGCATATTGTTGGGATTCTTTGGGCAATCTCGTAAGAGATGCTCTTTGCCGCAATCTTGACAAAAGCCTTTTATTGTTACTGACTGGGGTTGTGTGGGTGCAGGCATGGGGCAATCACGAATGAGGTGATCTCACTGACATCTATAGCATGGCCCTCTAGGGAATGGGGGTCTTACTTGCCTAGGTTGAGGTCTAGAGTTGGGGTTTGCGTACATGACATTTGTGTAATCTAGCTCCCAACTAGGTTCACTCGGTTCTTCACTATAGTAGGACTCACCATGTTCAGGAGACTGCATGTAGTAAGCCTGGGGGCTATCAATATGTGTAGAGTCAAAGCTATGGTCACTGGGGTCACTTTCTGAAAGCAATGGTGTCACTAGCACTATAGCCCTATTCAAATTTTCTTCTACAGCTGCATATTTTACGGGAATCACATTGGCTGGAGCAGGAGGTTGTTGGGTTAGCACTGGTTGAGGTCTCTGTTGGGCCTGATATTGTGGTTGGTAGGTTTGTTGAGGCCTAGCATACTGTTGTGGTGGGTACTGGTTCTGATATCTTCCCTATTGTGGATAGGGCTGAGGGTAGGTTTGCCTAACTGCTTGCTTATTGTATGGGTAGTCTTGTGCTGTGTGATTTGTCTATCTCCATTCTATGGTGCAGTACTGGCTACTAGGGTTCACCTTGGGTTGAGCCATAATGGAACATACGTTCGCCATATGGTCACCTCCACAAGTATAGCATCTTTTCACTGGGGCAAATCTTGGAATTTGTTTACTTGAGACTCCTAATTTCTAAGCTACTTTCTCAGCAAGTTCCTCAATAGATGTGGATTGATTGGAAGAGAGGCTAGTAGAACTATCTGAATCTTTGTAGATTTTTGAAAGCTCTAATTCCTCCCCTAGATTGTCTTCAATGTCTATGCACATGCGTACACACTCTTCTATCATTCTAGGGTCCTTCAAGTACACATATGATCTCAACTTTGTACTTAGCAATCCATCCAAAAATAAAGCCACTTGTTTGGCTGGAGTGGGTAGCTCCGGAATCGGACATCTCTCTAGATATTGTCTAAATCTTCTTCCTGCAAGTTTAACCGTCTCTTGAGGAGTTTGCTTGAAGCTGTGAATCAGTGAGGAAGTGTTGTGTCTTATGCCACTCTTAGAGAATTCAATAATGAATGCCTCTAGAAGTTGGTCTATGCTCCTGAAGTGTCTCTCATTTAGTGGTTGGAACCATGTGAGAGCGGTGTTCCAAAGGGTTAGACCAAAGGCATTGTACTGCGTGAATAGGTCCTCCACTTGTTCAGCTCTCAAGACTTGCCTAAACTCGGCCATATGATCGTATGGATCTCCTGTGCCATCGAAGTAGTTCTTCATGGACTTAACCAGTTGTGTAGGTCTCAAGGTTTTGGTGTGTTCCCTAGGCCTTGGCAAAGGAAAATCATCAGCGTTTCTTAGGTTTCTTGGAACTCTAGTTCTCTCGGTTTCTTCTCTATCCGCCTCTGTTTGCGTTCGTTCTCTTCCTATTGGGTTGGCAAAGCTTACCTCAGGTCTATCTCTACTTCTGTCCCTTTGCGCTCCATGAGCTTGGGATGTTCCCACTCCTTGGTGGCCAAAAGAGACATTAGATCTTGGTTGGGAAAAAATAAATTCTCCCTTCCAAGTGTAGGCATGCCTACCGTGCTCTGTGACCACAAATATTCTTTCCAAACTGTTGTCTAGATAGGTCACTTTGCCTGGGCTATCAAGATCTTTGAATTCATAGATCGTGATCGTTCCTATCCCATTAGGCTGAACAGGCTTATACCTCCAAAAGGCTTCATCGGTCTCTCGGTTCAAGAGCAGATCTATGCTCTTGTTGTCCTGGGGAATCCATTCTGGTGTGATAATTCTAGTAAGAACAGATTTGCCTCGAGGTGTTTTAGGCTCTCCACCTATGTTTCCTTGCTCTAAGTCACCTATGTCCGTCTTTGGGATCACATTGCCGAATTCGTCTGTCCTATCTGGGTGACTGGTGACTACATATATGGTTCCTTCTTTGTCCAGGTATGCACCATTTTCAAACTTGACTGCTACACGTTCTAATCCAATGGGTTGATCTGGGTTTTTTATCTAGACCACAGATCTTCCTAGGCCATCCTCATAGATGCTAGCACCTAATCGGTTGGTCCTAAGGTATTCCAGCTGCATCTTGTAGGGGCCTTCTACCCTATGTAAATATGGCGCACCTGAACTTCTTGTAGGTCTCTCCATACTGTGAGACCTCTCAGACTCGCTAGTTTCAAAGCTAGGGTAGTGAGAATGATAGCTCAATTGCTAGGCCCAAGACCTAGCAGTATGATTGACACTAGCCTCTGAAGATCTAAGACTTTGTCTATCTCTCCCTAGGTGTCGTCTTGATCTAAGGTTCATATGCCTGGTTGAGCAATCCCAATTTTTACCCAAGGTACAACCACGTTGCTGAGTTCTTTTGTATCAGTCACTTGATTCTTTTTTTTTTGTTGATTATCGTGTTTATGATCTTGTCTGATATCACGTCGTCAGGAATACTTGAGTTAATTTCCGCACTTTAAGTTGATCGTTCCACGTTAGGTTCTTTTCCTTTAAAGTTGTCGGTCACACACAGGTTATCTCTTGACTTGAACTTGATTTCTTAGATAGTCTTGACTTGTCTCGTGCCTATTGTTACCCTAACTTACTTCTAGCACTATTTACGTGTAGCCTAAGCTAGGAATTGACAGAGGGAGTTGAGAGTATTCCAACCTCACTTGCTGATCCCTTGCCCTTTAGTGCTCAAGAACCCCGTTCTCAAGCTTGTTGAATGCCCTTGCTTTGGATGCCCTCAAGTGCTCTCAATGGACCTGTAAAAGTCCCAAGGTTAGCTCAAGACTTAGATTCAAATGACATAATAAATCACTTCCATTCATGCAATTTAGATATCAATTTGCCCTCTGTCTTTATGGCAAACAATTCTAGAGATCCCTTGGTTTTGTTCCCCCTGGGTATGGTCCACTTAAAAATACTATAGCTAATAATCCTGATATTAATTTTACCATAACCAATGGAATTTTTGGTTGTACTCCTTGTGAGCTTTCCAACAAAACAAGAATCACAGCAAACGGATTTCGTATGAGGAAGTTATGACAGTTCAGGGTTTTGGAGTTAAAACAGGGTAAAACAGGTCAACAGGCAACCCGGCTTTTTCTCAGATTACTAGTGTAGAGCCCTCTCAATACTCTAAATGTGTGATTTTCAAGTCCACAATTACTCCAAAAATTGGAATTAAAAAACCCTAAAATTTTGGCCAAAAAGCCTGTCAATCGCGATCGACAGGTCTGTCAATCGCTATTGACAGAGGTTTCCGTCGTGGTTGTCGGTCGCGATCGACACGTCAGTCGCGATTGACAGTGTCAATCGTGATCGACAGTGTCAATCGTGATCGACAGAGTCGGTCGCGGGTCCTGTCAATCACGATCGACGGTGTGAATTGCGATCGACACTTTTTCCAAGAATTTCGACAAAATTTTAGTCAATCGTGGGCCTATCCGTCGCGATGGACACGTGTACACGCAAATTCTTGTGTCAATCGTCAAATTTCAGTCGGTCGCGATTGACAAGGTTTGTCGTCGCGATTGACAGAGGTTGTCGATCGTGCCTGTCGATCGCGATCGATAGTGTCGGTCGCGATTGATAGAGAAACACGGAATTTTTTTATTTCAAGTGATGATTTGGAATGTGCTCCTCATGTGTGTCATTATGGTGTGCTTTGTTTTACCAAAAGATGAAATTTTTTGTCGATCACGATCGACAGAGGTCTACGACACAGAGACAATTCCGAGCTTGTCCGTACCTACGTAGCCTGCTGGACAGGATGATACAACAAAAACCTACAAGGAAGCTCAAAAAGCATGCAAAAGCAATGCACACAAATCGCTCTCTCGCTCTCTCTCACAAGTGAAATGAGGGAAATGGGAGGGGAAAGGAGATATGATAAAAAAACTGAACTTTTTGCGATGATGGAGATGGAGATTGGATATGGTGAGGATGATGATGGTGAAGTAAGAAAGAGAAAAGTAAGAAAAAGTAAAGAAATTACCTACAATGCCAACGTCACAACTCTACGTCTTACCATCACACGCTCGTCCTCAAAGCTCGATCCCTGGCAACGGCGCCAAAATTTGGTGTAGCTCAATGATGAGTAGCACCTCCTTTAATGTCAATCCGGGAAGACGTGAGGATGGTATGAAGACCTCGAACAAGTGATGGCACAAGTGCGTGAGTGAGAAGCACACTAACATGCACACACATACACACACACGTGCACACACGGCAAAACAAAGAGAAAGACAATGGAGTTCTTTTAGATTACTTCAAAAGTGCTCATACAAGTTCAAATCTATTATAAGCTAACCTAAAAAATCAGCTCTCTAGCTCTATTTATAGTTTTTTACTAGCTTTGGTCCTGTCCAAACCTAGTGTTCGGCCTAGTTAAAAATTAGGTTCTAAGGCCTATTTGGGGGCTCAAACGAAGTCTAAAAATTATGAAAATTGGTACGATGCTACTTCTAATACTCCTCAAGCTTGAGGACTCCTCGGCTTGCACAAAATGGAGTTACAAAAAGGTGAAACGGTATTTACAATGATGTAGAGTGACTAAATTCACTATTTAGGAAGTATTACTTCATGGAAAAATTTGGACGGCCTACTTGCCAGATCTTCGTTGACTACTTTGTCTGCTTGTGCTTTCTCTTTGCTCTGGCTCCCTTCTTTGACTTCCTTGTCTTGTGAGTCCTGGGATACCTTGACTGCCGCTAACAGGTGACTACCCCTAGGGGAAAGTCAGTAATGACTAAAGTTTTGCAAGCAGACAGGTTACTCCAAGATGAATATCTGAGGGAGGTATACTTGGTGCATGGGTCTGACCTACTCCTACAAACTGATTCACTAACACAAGGAGAAGGCATTAGCCCAACAACTATATACAAGTTAAGGGATCTAGAAAATCCATCTAGAATCACATACCTAGATCAAAATCAAAGGAGATATTGGAATGTAGATGAAGCGGAGAGGTCTAGATTAAAGTACATGGATCTGCCTATATTCCCTCCTCGAGATCAGGCAACTACCTCACTAAACCCATTCGAGACCCAGCAAAGAAGGGAAAATGTGATGTTAGGACAAACAAGCCAACGTAGTATGCCGAACAGACCAGAGGTGCAATCCACCATGCCAAGAATTAATTCCCACAACCAAACTAGCCAGGGAATGGGAAATATGAATAGAACCACTTTTAGGGCAGAACCACCCCAAGGTGTAGGAGCTTGAATACACCCAATCAAACCTGCTTTTCCCATCATAATTCACTCCCCAGAGCCAAGCAGAAGATTGAGACCAATCCAATTGGCCAAATGCATGCGAAATCGTTACGATGGCACATGAGAGCCGTATGACCACATTGTAGAATTCAAGCAGGTGTTACGAGCGGAGCAAGTGGATGACATTTTCATGCAATATGAATCCTTTGGGCTAACCCTCACGGGAATAGCCTTAACTTTGTTTCAATCCTTGGATCCAAACTGCTTTGACCATATCAAACAATTATTCCAAGAATTTATTTGGGAATTCACTAAGCGAGGGATCAAGCACAATTCGTCATCCTTACTACATAGTTTCAAACAAGCTCCTAATGAGACAGTAAAAAATGAAGCACGAAGATTTAGTCAATATGTAGACCGATGCCCTGTGGCAGAGAGACCTTCTCGACAGAAAATGATATCCCTATTTTTAGAAGGTCTAACAAATGGAACATTGAGAATCTTAGTATACATAAAACGATTGCCAACTCTGAGTGAGTGTCTTCAAGAGTGCATAGATTTGGAAGACAACTTAGCTGAGGATCTCAAAATCACACAAATCCCTACCAAAACAGAGGATACAAGGAGCGATGAGACTTCTAGTTCGAGTTATGTGGAGGAAGTGGCAGCGTTAGTGGCCAAGAAATTAGGAGTACAAGGACAAAGGAACTACCAGAACTTCCCCTTGAGAGTGCCAATGTTAGGAAGTTGCACACTTTGTGGTGGAGATCATCCATCTCATGTCTGCACCAGAGAAGGATTAGGGTTATCACAACCTTACCCATACGATAGACCATCAACTCAGGAGCCTAACATGTACTCTTATAGTGAGCAAAAGTATATCAACTACAACACCGAAAACTATCCAATGAGTAGACAACCCCGACCGGTTGTACCACCCCAATATGGACCATACCGGTACCCTCCTAGAGAACAAGGCAGAGAGGTTCCTAGGTATAACCCATGTCCAGAACCACGAGGAGCAACTAGACCGTATGAACATGGAGCATATAGCCAACCTCAACCTATACCAGGACAACAACCATCCCACCCACTAGCTCCGACACAAGTGCAGAATATCACAATACAAGTCATTTGTCTTGAGTGTGGCAAGGAACAACCCCTGAGAGATTGCCCCGGGCACCCCTCGTGCACCAAAGGTTACACCCGTTAATGTAGTAGGCTTAGTAGGGGATTCAAGTTCCAGTAGTGATAATGTGGCTCCTATACATGCAGTTACTAGGGCACAAGCCTTACAAAAAGCTAAACTAGGTGAGCAATCAGAGCCAAGTGAATCAAGAGAACCTAGTAAGAGAAAAACAAGAACATGGAAGGATACAAGGGAGAAGGCCAATCGTAGGTGGACCAAAAAGTTATCCGAACTAGAAGAAAGCTTGAAAGACGCAAAAACAAGAATAGAATATATTGCCTCTCAAAGCCCCTCGCATGTCAAAACTCCATCCACACCACCTCATCCCCAACCGCATCTCCACCCACCAACCACTGTAAATAGACCACAACCAGGGTCTGTTCTTGCATATCCAACCCCAAAAAACTTGGACATGCTATTCAAGGCATACCAGGCTCGACTTCAAGAAGGGCCAACACCTGCAAACCTAGACAAGAGCTACCCTAGAGTAGATTTAGAGATTGAACGGACAAAAATGTGCATAAAAATGGTGGAACTAGCTCAAGCTATGTTCGAGGCCAATCAATCGTTCAATCAGACAAATGCTATTACACCGGGTTTGCACTTCTAGAGCTTACTAGATAGATTAGAGCAGTTGGTAAATAAACCTCAAGTTTCTGTACCTCCACAGGCTCAACCAACTATTGAAAGAGGAAGCTCATCACCAAAGAAAGTCTATGTTCTAGACTCCATTTACGATGGAGAACCTCTTTCAATCCAACAACACTCTCAAAAGTTCTTGCGGGAAATACAAGAAGAGAAATGGGCCAAGGAGAAGGATAATCCCCCTCCTATTCTTGAGATTGATGACCTTCACGATCAATTTCCACAAGACATTCCATCTATTTATGGAGACCAAGTAGAGCAACAAGAGGAAAAAAATTCAGGATTTGGATCCAATTCTTTACAAGAGTTGCCACAGTTCACAGGCCCATGGGAATCTGAATCTCTCAAGATCAGAGCTCCCACAATATTGATCAGAAATGAAGACTCAATGGTTCCAAGAAATACTGATGTCGTGAAGAACACTAAGGTTCAGTGTCATCTCATTGTAGAAGAGCTACTCAAAGCAAAACTGGAGCTATGGAATCATATGAAGGATCAAGTTCCAGAACTTGATTCCAATATGCCAAAAGCAAACTCTAAGCAGAAAGTTCCTGAGATACCTCTAGAAAAAATAGGGGACATGAGTGAAGGTGAGGAAGGTAATACTTATCTTCCTATCACCTACCAAGGTTACACAACCAAAGCGACTCATAGATTATGGTGCTGGTGTTGCTATTGCAACCACCTCCTTGTGGAAGCAATGGGGTAAACATGCATTACGACCAACTAGAATGAAGCTTCAGATGGCTGATGGCCATGTGGAAAGACCTCTAGAATTGCTAGAAGGGATAACTCTAACCACTTGTGGTGTAGAGTTTGAGCACACCTTTGCTATATGTGACTTTGGTAAAAGTAGTACCTACGAAATGATCCTAGGAAGACCCTTCCTACGACAACTACAAGTTGTACAGGATTGGGGAACCAATTCCTTGTACTTGCAACGCTTAGGGGTCACAACCAAGGTCAACTTGAAGGATTACACCTTCAGAGATGTACCACCCCTACAGTGGAATTCTATCCACAAGGAGCAAGAAGATTCAATCTCTGTGCATTCTAAAAGTTCATCTGATACATCCTAGATGCACGAAGATACTCATTTGTGGATGTGCAAGGTCGCAAAGGAAGAGGAAAAATGCTTAAAGGCCAGAGAATAAGGAACTTCACTAGGAGATAGACCAGTTAAAGACCCAACCTATACACCGATGATCTTTCCAGATGAGGAATTTGAGCCTCATGGTTGGGCAGAAATCTTAGCTACCATGGACATTGCAGTTAATGAAGAACAATGGACACCTCATTGTGATGAGGGTTATGATATTTCAGTGTTCATGTGTCAGCCCTTGCTAGAAGAATGTGACCCGAGTGACTTCATAGAAGAAGAAGAGAACGAAGACGATCTAGAGTCCATTGTAATGGATAGTAGCTTTGACTCAGAGAAGCACTATCTATAAGATATAGGAGTATTTACCCAAAAGGAAGAAGAACCTCTCACAAGCATTAAAACTGTCAGTTCAAAAGATGGAAGTGAAGGAGGACAAAAGAATTTGAGCCTCATGGTTGGGCAGAAATCTTAGCTACCATGGACATTGCAGTCAATGAAGAACAATGGACACCTCATTGTGATGAGGAGGGTTATGATATTTCAGTGTTCATGTGTCAGCCCTTGCTAGAAGAATGTGACCCGAGTGACTTCATAGAAGAAGAAGAGAACAAAGACGATCTAGAGTCCATTGTAATGGATAGTAGCTTTGACTCAGAGAAGCACTATCTAGAAGATATAGGAGTATTTACCCAAAAGGAAGAAGAACCTCTCACAAGCATTAAAACTGTCAGTTTAAAAGATGGAAGTGAAGGAGGACAAAAGAAAAAAAAAAAGAAAAGCTATGAAACAAGAAGAGGAGGAATCATTGTTCGAAGTACCGAAAAATTTCAAGAAATATGAAGTTGAGGACCGAAAAATTTTGGTATGAATGCCTAAGAGAGAGGCCACAACAGGAGAAGCATATGATAACAAAGAAAAGACCAAAAAAATTGTAGTCACCATTGAAGAGAATGAAGAGAGATGTAAGTACATAGGAGATGACCTAAGTAAAGAAGAGGAAGTAGAGTTGGTAGCCTTGTTAAGGGAATATAGGGACGTGTTTGTGTGGCACTATAGAGACTTGAAGGGAGTAGATCCGAAGGTTTGTTCTCATATGATCCCCATGATAGCTGATGCCAAGCCCACTAAACAGAAGCCCTACACATATAATGACACCTATGCAGCTAAAATAAAAGAGGAAATCGACAAATTGATTGAAGCTGGATTCATCTATGAGATTGAGCATACTGAATGGGTGTCCCCCGTTGTAGTGGTGCCCAAGAAGAACGAGAAGTTATGTGTGTGTATTAAACCTAAAAAAGTTAATGCCGCCACGGTAAGAGATAGTTATCCGCTTCCAATCACTGATCATTTATTGGAGTGTGTTGCAGGCAAGGAAGTTTATAGCTTCCTTGATGGATTTTCACGCTACAACCAAGTAGCCATTGCCCTAGAAGATCAACATGAAAGGGCCTTTGCCACAGAGTGGGGAGTCTTTGCATTTCGTGTGATGCCATTTGGACTCACCAATGCACCTGCAACATTCCAAACGCTCATGTGTCATGTCTTCAAAGAGTTCTTGCGAAAGAGCTTAGAAGTATATGTGGACGATTTATGTGCTCATTCCCAAGAAAGGAGTCATCACATTCCTGAGCTCAGATAGATCTTCAACAAGTGTCGAGACTACCGAGTGTGTCTGAACCCAGAGAAGTGTGTGTTCATGGTACGTCAAGGTAAAATCTTAGGTCATATTGTTTCTAAGAACGGAATATCAACAGATGAGGACAAAGTAAAAGCCATAGTGGAGTTGTCGAGGCCAAGGAATGTTAAAGAGGTACAAGCCTTTATGGGCCATTGTGGACATTATCGTAGGTTTATTCACATGTATGCAATTATAGCTAAGCCTCTTTATGCCTTGTTGACAAAATTTGAATGGAACGATGAATGGGAGAAGTCCTTCAATGAGCTGAAGAGACGCTTGTGCATGGCACCAATACTGACCACTCCTGATTGGAATAAGCCATTCCATGTACATGTGGATGCATCCAATTATGCAATAGGATGTGTGTTGTCACAACCCACAGGTGATGCCCTTGTTGATGCTCAATTGCTAGGGAAGTGTAGTCCTAAGAATGCCAACTATAGTGAGCTTGATTATCCCTTCCAAGGAGTGCCAAGTGTCCACAAAACTCCAAAAAATTAGGCCAAAATTTAATAATATTTACAAACCCTAAATATTCCCATTTTTCCCTATCTATCATGATGGATCGGCTCTGTGACTATCCTAGGGGATCTCTCTTGCGATGAATAGGTCTGTTGCAACACATGTGTCTATCACAATAGATTGGTCTATCACGATGGACAGAGTCTATTGTGCCAAATTGCCTATTGCAATGGACAAAATTGATTGTGATTTTCTGTCTACGGGGATTTCAATCTATTGCAATGGATAGAGCACTCGATGGGTTGTCTGTCGTGATGAAAATTCAGTCTATTGTGATGGACAGCCATGTCCATCACAATGAACACTATCTGTCATATGTCTGTGTCTATCATCCATCACCAACGGATGACGGATAAAGTCTATAGTGAAATCTATCTATCAAGAAATGCCTATTTTTGCTAAAATTTTAGTGATTTATATTGTGCACATAGTGTACACTACACTACTCTACTTGCATCTACAAAATACCCAAGTTAATCTATCGTGATAGATAGAGCTCTTCATCTTCGGATGCGTGCAGAGTTCTGTCATACTTGTTGGCATTGTTGATGTTGCTACTGAAGCTGGTACCTACCAAAAGACTCACAAAACACTAAATCTCTCTCTCTCTCTCTCACACACACACACACAAATGAAATGAGGGAAAGAAGGTGACCTCTTTTATTTATGGCTTTAACCAGTCAAGTTAGAAGTATATAAGGCAGCTAGAACATTCAAACAATATGTATTTTCATGCCCAATTGATGAATCACCACCTAAAAAGAGGTTAATCTCTACATGTATAGAATGATTGACCAATGAGCAGCTAAAGTAATTCGATGGCGATGCACCATAGTGCGCTCCCCTTCTTGAGAGCTGCACGACGATATCCTCGGAGTAGAAAACTCAGTTCCTATGGCCGCACACAATACTGCGCACAGGTTGCAGAATACGCAAGAAAAACACAGTACACAGGGGGCACGAAGACAAACGTCTTAGGTCTTATAAATGGAGTCAAACTTATAGTCTATGGCTGACCAGACCACTACTTGTTTTATTTAAGAACATATACAAAGGAGTGTTCGGTGGCCATTTGGACTTTCACATGGACACTAATGGTAATAATCTGCCACTAAAGGCCAATATGACCAAAGTAACTATGGGAGAAAAATAAATCACTCCCTACTAGAGACAAGCTTGCCTTGTCTAATAAATGCAAACCATGTCTTGCTATATAACCTTGTCTCACTCCCTGCTAGGGACTTAAACTATAGCCTTACCTTGTTTACTCTTAGCAACCTTGCCTTTATGTATATCTTGGCCATTCTTGAGTATCTGACCCACATACTTGCCTTGTTTTCTCTCTGCAAACCTTGCCTTTATGAAGTATTTTATTGGCGATGCACCACAGTGCGCTCTCCTTCTTGAGAGCTCCACGACGATATCCTCAGACTCTGAGTAGAAAACTGAGCTCCTAAGGCCGCACACAGTACTCTACATAGAGGCTGCAGAATGTGCAGAAAAACACAGTACACAGGGAGCACGAAGACAGACTTCTTAGGTCTTACAAAATGCGGCCGAACATACAGTCTGTGGCTGACTAGGCCACTATATGTTTTATTAAAGAACATATACAAAGAAGTGTCCGGTGGCCATTTGGCCTTTCACATGGACACTAACAATAACAATCTCCCACTAAAGGCCAATATGGCCAAAGTAACTATGGGATAAAAATAAAGAATGATAAAGAATACCTGAGTGTGAGTATACAAACTATACCTCCTACCTGATGGGCATGTTACACAATATACAAGTGATTGTGCAAGATCATGAATCAAGGAACCCCCATCAAGTGACAACAATGTCGAAAGCTATCATGTGGTAGAGCTTTACTCAAAGCATGTGCAACATTATCTCAAGTGTGAACCTTCTCAAGAATAATGTGCTTAGTGGCTAAGCAATCTCTAATGAAGTGATACCTCACCTCAATGTGCTTGGTCTTTGCATGATAGACCGGATTCTTAGCCAAAGCAATGGCACTCTGACTATCACTGAGTAGACGATGGTACATGCTGAGGTAGACCCATATCACAAGCAAGATGAGAAAGCCACAATGCTTCGTTACATGCCTCACTTACTGCAACATACTCTGCTTCTATGGTGGAAACAATTGTACATTCTTGAAGAAGAGATCTCTAAGAGATAGCACCTCCAGCAAAATGAAAGATGTACCCTGATGTAGAGTTACGATTGTCTATACAACCATCATAGTCAGAATCTGTGTAACCAATAATGGATGCTTTCCCTCTACCTAAGCATAGACACTTGTCCTTAGTGCCATAGATATCTTAAAATCATATTGACCGCTTTCCAATGTTTTTTTCCAGGATTAGATATATATATGCTCACAACTCCCACTGCAAATGCATTGTCTAGTCTCGTAGCTACCATAGCATACATGAGACTACCAACAACAGACTGATACAGAATTTCGGTCATGAATTCCTTTTCCTCATCTGATTTGGGGAGATCATCCTTGCTCAATTTCACATATGTGGGTAAAGGTGTACTCAATGCCTTTCCACCTTGCATATTGAACCGGTGAAGTACTTTGGATATGTACTCACTTTGAGACAAGTATATTCATCTTTTACTCCTATCACGAGGAATGCGCATGCCAAAAATATGTTTGGCATCCCCCAACTCCTTCATATCAAATGTTTGACTCAACTTCTTTTTGAGAATTGACAAATCTTCGGTGACTCAGATGACAAGGTATGCCAAGGTCTATGCCTTGGTCGCCACCTTAGTCGTAAGCCTTGGAGAAAGTCGAGGGGGGAGGGGGGGTGTGCTCGCTTCGCTCGCACAAAAGGAACAAAGCTTTTGTGTCAAACTGCTCTGATACTAGTGAAGTAGTTTATTGGCGATGCACCACAGTGTACTCTCCTTCTCGAGAGCTCCACAACGATATCCTCAGAGTAGAAAACTGAGCTCCTAAGGCTGCACACAGTATTCCACACTGTTGATATATTTAGGTAGTGATGTGTGTGAACACTCTAGACCGCCAGGGCACTTTTTTCCTTCTTTAGGAGGTTTTTTTCCCTCGACTTGTATATATGCCTATTGCCCTAATGGGCTAATTATCTTTGCACATTCTAGTGGTAATACATTTCAGTATTATGTGTTGTGCTCCAAGCTTCTTCTTCTTCCTTGTGCTATTCACGTGCTTCTACAGATGTCTAACTCCAACAAGTGGTATCAAAACATGCCACCGCTTCATCTAGGGCCATTGTCTACACCTCTCCGGTTGTAGTCTTGGAATCGTATGGAATTTGGTAAGCATACACAAGGTGTTTCAGATATCAAAACAGCTTTGCTGTGTGGTGCCGAAATCACGATATGAGCTCATTTCGGCCTCCGAACGCACTATTGCAGTGCTTCTGCAGGCTATTTGTGCCAAAGATATATACGAGTTTTGGTTCGCCAGTATAAGCGTCTTGAAGTCTACTACATGTCTAGCAGAACCCATTTGGGTAGTTTTGTTCAACTTTTTCAGATACAATCATTTTTTTGCATCAAGGTATTTTAGTCAGTGGCCATGGTTGAAAGTAGTGATGTATTTCGTATGTTGGCTCTTGAGGAAATTGGATGGTACGAATTACCCATTGTGGGCTTATATGATGCATCATGTATTGGTCACAAAAGGACTGTGGAATATTGTGCAGGGTGTTGAAAGATGTCCTGTTACACTTGCGAATATAGGTACTACAAATATAGGTGCTGGAGTTGATGGAGATGGTGTTGAAGATAATGATATTCTGCAGATTCTTGTTCGTGTTGTTGTTTCTATTGCACCTACTATAGAGCAAATTCGTTGGGATGGCAGAGATGCTCAGGCACATTCATTGATAGCTTTGTCTATCAAACGTGCCATTATTCCTCACATTTGCTCTTGCATAACAACTAAGGATGCTTGGGATACACTTACCACATTGTACAAGGCTAGGAATGAGGCTCATGTTGCTTACCTCCGAAAACAATTGGAGAGTGAACACATGAATGAAGGTGATTCTATGGACAATTTTCTCACAAAGATCAAGGATTTGAAAGAACGATTGATTTCTGCTGATGAAGTTATACCAGATAGCTCACTTGTGCAGACCGTTCAGAATGGTCTTCTTGACTCATATCAAAGTTTTGCTTCTACTCTTCATTTGATGATGAAAGGCAATCCAAATGCCTTATCATTTGAGGAGTTAGTCTCTGTTCTATTGCAGTTCAGGCAGAACAGGTCCATCATGCATGTTGCAGATCAAGCTTTCTTGGCTAGTCAAAAGGGCAAAGGTAAATGGAGCTCTTCTACTAATAAGCAGAAATCTGCAAATGCTGCACATTCGAAGAAGAAAGAAATAGATGAGAAGAAATCAGAAAAGCAGAAATTGTTTTGCAAATACTGTAAAGCAAATGATCATGTCATTAAGAGCTGTCCAAAATTGGTTGCTAAAGAGGTAAAGAAGAAAGAGGCCGGAATGGTTATTGCAGAGGCCTCTACATCGAAAACATAGTCTGCTAATCTTGTGCAAGATGAAGAATGGGCATTTACTACTGTTTGCAGTTTTGACCCATCTTCTCATGAGCAGTGCATGTCTGCAGTAGACTTAGATGTTTGGTACTTTGATAGTGAGGCAACCAAACATATTACCTCACAACATAGTTTCTTCTCTTCACTCGAGCCTGCCCCTACAGGGAATACTGTTACATGCACCAACAACTCCTCTTATCCTGTTATGGGAGTTGGTAAGATCATTTTGAATACTACTGATGGTACTTGTTTCACTTTGTTAGATGCTTGATTTGTGCCAAGGATCAAGAAAAATCTATTATCAGTTTCTGCATTAGTCAAGATTAGATTGGTTGTGAAATTTGTTGATGACAGATGTACAGTTCATGATCTGTCAAACGGCAACGTCATTATTGCTTCTAGCATTTTATGTCATGGGCTATATAAGCTCATAGACTATGAAAGATTTGTAAATGATTTGGCATGTGCAGTACATGATTCTTAGGCTATGTTAGATGCAAAGCTTTGGCATGCACGCTTTGGTCATCTAATTTTTTCTAGTTTGCTATGCTTGCAGAAATCTGAAATGGTGTCCTCTTTGTCCAAACTTGAGGCGCTTGGAAAACATGTTTGTGAAGGCTGTATTTTTGGCAAAATGCAACGTTCCTCTTTTCTAAAAAATGGTTTAGTTTGGGCTACTCAGAAATTGCAGCTTGTACATAGTGATGTCTGTGGTCCTATGCAGACACCTTCTTTTGGGAACTATCTTTACTTCATGACTTTCATCGATGATTTTTCTAGGCATGCATGGGTATATCCATTGAAGGCCAAGTTTGAAGTGTTTATGTGCTTCAAATAGTTTCTGGTTTTGGCTGAAAATCTGTCAGCATGTAAAATGGGCATCCTTCGTTTTGATCGAGGCGGGAAATATATGTCTTCTGACTTTAATGCATTTCTGGTTGAACGTGGGATAAAACATCAATGTACAGTGCCGTATACACCTCAATAGAATGGGGTTACTGAACAAAAGAACATGTCACTCATGGAGATGGCGAGGTGTATGGTCAAGAGTCAGGCTTTACCACATAGTTTCTGGCTTGAGGCTGTCATGTTTGCAACATATGTACTTAACATGTGTCCCACTAAAGCGCTGTAGTCTATCACTCCATATGAGGCTTGGCATGGTCACAAGCTATCTGTTGCTCATCTACGTGTTTTTGGTTGATTGACATATGCATTAGTGCCTAAACAACATCATAGAAAATTAAATGATAAAGCAGTCAAATGTATTTTTGTTGGGTACAGTTCTGAAAACAAAGGCTATCGTCTGTAACATCCATAGACTAAATGCATTTTGGTTAGCCGTGATGTTGATTTTTTGGAAGATGCTATTCAGCCCTTACTTTCATGTACTAAGGAGACATATGTTAGCTCCAAAGACATGTATGATACTTTGCAGCCTCTTTTTACAGGTGGACAGTCTAGTGCTGGTCCTAATGAGGCAACTTCTGAGCCTTTGTAGGTTTCATGTGATGATGCAGATCATTCCATTTCTGATGTAGATTTACATGATGCACTTGTTGATGAGAGAGCTGATATTGAGCAGGCAAAAACTATGCCAAAATGGCTAGTGAAGACTTTGCATGATAGCAAATTAGATGCACCTCTACCATATCATACTCGTTCAGGCTCTCATAGTGCCTCTTTTCCATCAGATTGCTATGCTATGGCTCCCTCTAGTCTCTATGATGAGACTGAACCTGTTTCGTTTGATGAAGCACAAAATTCAGAACATTGGATGGCTGCAATGCAATCTGAATATGATGTTATCATGAAAAATGGTACATGGTCTTTATGTGACTTGCCTCCTGGCAAGAAGGCCATTGGCACTAACTGGGTATACATGTTGAA
Source organism: Ceratopteris richardii (assembly GCA_020310875.1). Taxonomy (NCBI): domain Eukaryota; kingdom Viridiplantae; phylum Streptophyta; class Polypodiopsida; order Polypodiales; family Pteridaceae; genus Ceratopteris; species Ceratopteris richardii. The sequence goes on from CM035434.1 coordinate 3,444,621, forward strand.
GCATAACAGTTGATAGGTATAAGGCTAGGCTTGTTGCAAAGGGTTATGCACAGGAAAGAGGCATTGATTTTGATGAAACCTTTGCTCCTACTTGCCAAATGACTACTATTCGTAGCATCTGTGCACTTGCAGCTCATGATGGTTGGAATGTACATCAGTTGGACATTAAAACAACATTTTTGGAATGGTGACTTGCATGAAGAAGTGTATTTTTTTCAACCCCATGGCTTTGTGCAGAAAGGGCATGCAAACCAGGTGTGCAGGTTAAAGAAGGCATTATATGGTTTAAAGCAAGCACCACATGCTTGGTATGAGAAGATACATGCCTATCTGATTGCACATGGTTTTGAGAACAGTCCAATTGAAAGCACCTTATATGTTAAGCGTGTTAATGATGTGCTTCTGATTGTTGTGGTATATGTTGATGATATGCTGCTCACTGGTCCTCATGACATGCATATTGCTGATTTTAAGGCTGATTCGCATGCCTCATTTGAGATGTCTGATTTGGGGCATTTGCATCACTATTTGGGCATTCAGTTTATGCAACTTGATGGTGGAATGGCTTTGTGTCAAACAAAATATATTGACACATTATTGTAGTATTTTGGCCTTGAAGACTGTAAGCCTATTGCCACTCCTATGGAGACAGGTTTACGATTGAGTCTTCATGATGTTGGAGATGCATTTGATGTTGTTCTCTATCAGCAGGCTATTGGATGCTTGATTTACTTATGCATTACTCGGCCATATATTCAGTTTGTTGTCTCACAAATGAGCAGGTTTATGCATTACCCAGGTGTCAAGCATTGGCAAGCGGTTAAGCGCATCTTTCACTACTTGAGTGGTACCCGACTACTTGGATTGTTTTATCCCAAGGGGGGATCACTACCGCCAGATTTGCATGCTTTTTCTGATAGTGGTTGCTATGACACTCATGTGTCCAGAAATGGTTTTTGCTTCATGCTTGGTGGCTCATGTATATCTTGGTTGAGCAAGAAGTAGCCCACTGTGGCTACTTCTAGTTGTGAGGCTGAGTATAGGGCAGCTTTCACAATGACTGTTGAGTGTGTTTGGCTCAGGGGCCTTATGGCAGTCTTCTGCCACCACCATCTTCACTGATAGTCAAAGCGCATTGGCACTTGCGGGGAACCATGTGTTCCATGCTCGCACTAAGCACATTGAGGTGCATCATCATTATGTCAGGGAGAGCTTCTCTGCTCGAGAGATCAGCTTGGCATATGTGCCCACATAGGAGAACATTGCAAACCTTTTTACAAGGGCTCTCACTAGGGAGAAGTTTGAAACTTTTTGCAAAGCTTTGGGCTTACTTCCTTTTGTGAAGATTCCACATAGCTTGGCACTTCCTTATACATGAGTGCTAGCTCCTTGTTCACCACATCATTCCTAGGGGGGATTTGTTGGTACATTTAGGTAGTGATGTGTGTGAACACTCTAGGACCACCGGGGCACTTTTTTCTCTCTTTAGGAGGTTTTTTCCCTCCGCTTGTATATACGTTATTGCCCTAAAGGGCTACTTATCTTTGTACATTCTAGTGATAATACATTTTAGTATCGTGTGTTGTGCTCCAAGCTTCTTCTTCTTCCTTGTGCTGTTCGCATGCTTCTGCAGACCTCTAACTCCAACATGCATGGAGGCTGCACAATACGCAAAAAAACACAGTACACAGGGAGCACGAAGACAAACTTCTTAGGTCTTATAAAATGCGGTCGAACATATAGTCTGTGGCTAACCAGGCCACTATATGTTTTATTAAAGAAAATATACAAAGAACTGTCCGATGGCCATTTGGCCTTTCACATGGACACTAACAGTAACACTTTATGTGTATCTTGGCCACTCTAGAGTTCTTGGCCTACAAACTTGCCTTGCTTGCTTAATGAAAATGAGTCCACCTAAGATCTCTATTCTTCATTCTCAGGTAGATAAATAGATGAAACTACTCCATCTACCCATGTTACACTGTTACAGAATCAAGATATGATTCCTTATAAAACTAGCAGTTACTCTAAAGTCTATGTCTCAACCTCTAGATCTAGGAAGTTCTTACATGACTTTTATTTTACTATTTCTAACTATGGCATTCTAATCAAACTTGATTTGTCCTTTCTATTCCACAAATCTGAAGTCTATACTTCTTGTGAAATAAACTGCTTTGTTCTATACACATAGAAATGTGCACTAGAACTCATAGCTATGCAATTATAGTAATTACTTATGAACTAGATACTTAATTTATAAGCATCCTAAACTTGTAGGTGTTCTTAGAGTTCTCTTCTAAGATTTAAAATTACCTTGAGACCTCTTACCTATAAGTTTCTAACTCATGAGACCTTGGTAAAACTAGCCCTTGTCTCACTCTGTCCTTTCTGCAAAAAGGCAATTCCTTTTACTTGAAAATTTGTATCTCTTTCTAGATGCATTACTTTACATGTTTCAAATCTTGATTTTATTCCTTTTGATCAAAATACCACTTGCATTCTTCTAGATCATTGAATCTTTGAGGATGAATTATCATCTATTCTAGGTTCTAACTAAAAATTCTAGAATTCTTAGTTGTGAACTACTAAGTTCCTTATTCTAATGACCTTGGCAACACTTGCCCTTGTCTTAAGATTGCCCCTGGGCTTATTCTTGTATTAATTTCTCCATTCAATGATATCTACTATATATCCACAAGCTTATACACTTCTTTGATCATAATGCTACTAATTTACACACCCTGACAAATTTCACAATGCCGATAGACACAATATAACTACAAGTAGACCGAAAGGGGATTACCCACCCTGAAAATTATATTTTTTTCCTTGCTAACCTGTAAGAAAATACTTACTTGTTCCTGAAAAGAAGAATACATGCACCACAAAATACAAGTCTATGTCCTAACTATGTGTATACTCTAGATACTATGCAAAATTGCATGCCCTATATGCAATATGATGCAAAAAGAGAGCAACGATGCATATAAATTGACAAGAAACGTATTTGGAGGTTCAAAAAATATTTGCAGGGGTGTATAGGTGCTGAAGATGGTCCACCCCTCATTGGAATAGCGTGCCGATACTCTTCCAAAAGTTGATGCTTCAAAACAATGCTTGAAAGAGGGTCGTTGAAGATAAACGAGCAAACTCCAAACTCTGAAGATGATGAGAACTGAAGCCAAAGTATGGCTTGCAACCACTCTTTGGAAAGAGCTCTGAGAGAGCTTTCCATAGCAACAAAAACAAAGCTTATAGCTATGACTTAAACAAGGACATTCGATTATGTTGTGCTTACGTAGCCTCACTAGGTGGAAGCATGAGCATAGGAGCAACTTTATCCCACATGTGACTTTCAACCAAAAAGTTTATATATGCGGAAGTGCAAGCATAGGAGCAACTTATCCCACATGTGGCATTCAGCCAAAAAGTTTATATATGCCTTTCCTCAAATCCAAAGAGAGTGCTCTCTCTGAGCATGCTAGTGGGTGAAAATCCACGCGGCCAGCGGCGTGAAAAAGTGGAGAACACCCTGACAATCCAGGCTCGTCTCTACCTACTAAATGCAGAGTTCACGTGCCTGTATACGGAAGGTAATCCTAATCAGCATTTTTGATGTGGAAGGGACGTGAGAGGTAATACATGTGCTAAGAAAACACACAACCCGCATGTACTAGCGTGAATAACGGTGCTCATGCATGCCTCTCACAAAGCGGTGTGTTGGCATAGGGGGAAGTCACGTGGTGCCTCTCTCTGCTCCCTCCAAATAAAAATTCTTATTACTCCAATGTCTGCATACACTCCACGACAACAAAAAGCTCTAATGTAGACCACGACCGACGATGGAGAAGATGACAACGAACGTAAAAAAAATGCACGACAACGGAGGTGACTCCCAAAATCAAATGAGCTCTGATACCAATTGTTAGAAAGAGACTTGAATGATGTGTGTGTGTGACTCACATCCCATCCATATATACCCTCTTGTACTCTAAAAATAGCAATGATGTACTCTAAAATTGTAATGAACTATAATATTCTAGTGTAAACATGTGGTCACCATGCAACACTTATTCCCATTACTACCCAAGTACTTCCATTACTACCAATGTACCTTAGGGTATCCCTCAGAGCTTGGGACCTTGGCTAGATGGCCCTTGTCCCAAGCTAATGGGAATAAGTGTTGCACGATGGCCACATGTTCACACTAGAATATTCCATATCATTACTACCCAAGTACTTCCATTACTACCAACGTACCTTAGGGTATCCCCCGAGCTTGGGACCTTGGCTAGCTGGCCTTTGTCCCTCACACACATGGACTGATCCCTGTGGATCAAATGAATTGATCCCTGTGTGATCAAATGGACTGATCCCTGTGGATCAATGTCTGACACTTAAAGACAATAATATAGACTATAAACATGATGGAAATTGACTCGATTCACAATGAGGGAGAACGAAAAGATACCCTCACTACTATCCAATCTCAACATTTCATGTGGAAGTTCCTATGTACATTGAGCAGTGGAGCCATGCTTCCATGACCTCGAGTTCACGACTTAATTTCAAGCAAAGTGTTTTGATACTCCCCCTCTCGTCCTTCATCTCTGTCCAGGCTGACTCAATTTCTTTTTCTTTTTATACTTTTTCATAAAAAAACTTATAAGATATAATTAAACAAAAAACACTACTTGCTTTTCAAAAATATATTTAAGATAAGATGGAAGCACATATCCAATGATCTATCTGAACGAAGGAGTAGTGGAACAGCCTTAGTTCCTCTTGTTCCACCTAAAAGTAGCCAATTTTCCATATCTATTATGTTGCTTGTATATAGATCTAGCCACTATAAAACATATGTGCTCATAACTCCTGTAGATAAAACATCTCAAAACGTCCATGGATGTGGCGCTCAAAAATGTCCATGGATGTGGCGCAAAATGTAAATCCTATAGATTAAACATAGCAAAATGTCCATGGATGTGGTGGTCAAAAGTGTATATAGTCCCACTCACTCGACATGTTCAGTTTTCGGGCGTATCCAAATGTATATAGTCTCACTCACTCAACATGTTCAGTTTTGGGGGGTATCCAAATGTATGGGTCCTCGATTTTACGAGGTTGGATGTGTGTGTCTTTCATTCATTGTACAAACAGTGTACGTAAGTAGTAGTGGGTGGGCACCCGGCTGTGTGCATTCGCCTGGCCTGAGGCCCGACTCCCGAGGGAGAAGCGTTGACGGCTGAACGGGAAGGCGGCATATTCGTTCTAAGGAAATATATTCCACGTCGATAAACTTTTTAGCGGCTTAGTGAAGTTCAGTGATCTCACATTCACGTATCAAGAGTTCCTAGATTCGCCGCTGCAGAAGATGGTGAAGTTAGAGGGAATGAAAGTATTTTTGGTTCCTTACCGCAGAGAGCATGTTCCAAAGTATCACGCGTGGATGCAGGATCCTTTTCTCCTCGAGATCACCGGTTCCGAACCTCTCTCTCTCTCTGAAGAGTATGCCATGCAGCACACGTGGACGATCGATCCGAAAAGCAAGTGACCGCTCGTCTCACAACCTGCAAACTATGGTGCACTTGCGTGTGTTTACACTCAAGAATGTGTGTATGTGTGTGTGTGTGTGAGAGAGAGAGAGAGAGAGAGAGAGAGAGAGAGAGAGAGAGAGAGAGAGAGAGAGAGAGAGAGAGAGAGAGAGAGAGAGAGAGAGAGAGATTAACGTCTTCTCAAGGCCAAATTTGGCCTATGAGACAAAACCATGTACAACTGTAGTAACCCTTGTGTAGAAATAAAATAAAATGGAGAAGTACTACACAAAACTGTGTAGGCTGAACATGGAAACAATCACATGATAGTGTACCGGGTGTTGGGGAGGTAGTGGGGATAATGTAGTGGTGCGTGGGGAGATGATGGCTCTAACTCTTCAGATAATGGCCATCTAGTACATGGGGGCCCGATGATGGGAGTGAGTATGTATACCCTAGCTACAGGTAAGGGGTGGAGGTGGGTGGAGCATGTGGTACGCCGGCGGTGGTCTGAGTGCCTCCTGAAGGAAGGCTACCCAGGTAGTGGTGGTGCGCCTGTGCTCCATCATGTGGTCATGGGCTATCCTGATGCGTGATATATCCTCCTGGAAGAGAGAGAGAGAGAGAGAGAGAGAGAGAGAGAGAGAGAGAGAGAGAGAGAGAGAGAGAGAGAGAGAGAGAGAGAGAGAGAGAGAGAGAGAGAGAGAGAGTTATACTAACGTCTTTTAAGGATCAAAATTTGCCTATGAGACAAACCTATATACATTGGTGATACACCAAGTATCCATAAACAAACAAGAGTAGAAACATAAGGTGAACTGAAAATGAAAGCATAACAATGTGTAGAAAAGTGACGTGGTTTTGGCACCATAGAGAACAACCATGTACTACGGGAGAGGACTACACATGATACTATGTGTGGGCCGCAATGGAACCAAGAGAGATGAAGAGACCTATGAATGTAGTATGGGGTGAGTGGATGGAGGATATGAGACATGGGTGTAGGATGAAGAATGACATGATGGGTTGTGGATAGTCGTCTGTGCTCCATTTGCCGCTCATGAACTAGTCGGATCCTCAATATCTCATGCTGGTATAGTCCGGGTCTCATATATCCAGGGACACATGAACATCTCCTAGCTCTCTGAGTCTTTGCTCCTCGAGAATGAGCCCTTGGCCACAAGGGATCGGTAGTGGCTCAACCCTTTGAAAGAAATGAGTGATCTTATGTTGTTTGCCCTCAGCTGCTGCTTGTGTAGGCTGAACTGGAGTCTCGCGTCTTTGGTATACAGCAATAAGGAACCTTCCAAGACGACACTGATCCATTGTTGCCATGATCCCTCTATCTAATATTGTACCCTAAGCTCAGCATATGATGGGCAATGTATAACAAAATGCTCCTCGTTCTCCACCTTTGTGTGGCAACTCGGGAGGTATTCTGCTAGCTAGACCTCTCAATCGCCAGCCGGTACAATGATACCCTAAGCTGCCCAATAGCCACTCATATGTGATGTGGCATATAGATTTGCATGTAATGAGGCCGTGATCTAAAAATTGTAGAAAAAGCTCACGATGATGGAGCTTTTTCGTTGGTAGTGTCTCCCATGTAGGATCCACGTCCTCTACATATATCTGTGCCATATCTCTTGTCGTATGGTCCTATTCCTCTCATGCAAAGAGAGTGAATAGGTGGGAGCATGTGTATCATACTGTAGGGGTTGGAGTCGGTCCATGTCAATCCATAGTTGGCCAACCAATCTCTAGTTTGGGCATACCAACATGAAGTTCTTGCTATGGCAAGACCTCATGATGCTTGAAAGGCTCTTTATGTGATGTTGCCGCTATCCATATCGTGGAGTCTATGGAGCAAACATACTGCCTGGAACAAGGCCTGTACTAGCATCTATGGTGTATGAAGCTCTGCTATGATGATGTCACGTGGTCCATCTATGGTATGTGAGTCCTGCCTCCGAAACGGATGATCCATTCATCAATGAGGGTGTGACCAGTATATCAAATAGCCAACCCTTCATGCAAGGCTCTTGAAAGTGGGCCTAATGACACTCCCTCTTCATCAATGCTAATGTTGCGTATCCATGAGTGACCCGATCGTGGGCTTCTTGGGCCATAGAGAATGTACCTAACATGGTTGTAAAAATCGCCCCAAGATTAACATATGAACAGTGATCTCAATGTGTCCATCAGCAACTATGGAGACGTTATCTCCGTATATGTGCTAATGTGTCAAAAATAAGCACCTTTGTTTTACCAAGATTCACTGAAAGTCCTCTCTGGAGCAAAAATCATCTTACGCATGTAGGTATCTCTATAATCCCTGAGCCGATTTTGAAATCAGGACAATGTCGT
>CM035434.1:3455024-3485024 GCA_020310875.1 Ceratopteris richardii
GTCTCTGTAGACCAATGTTTGACACTCTCTCCCCCTTCTAAAGATCATTGTCCTCAATGAGCAATGAGGGAAAGTACTTGCGAACCAGAGATGCTGATTCCGAAGTAGAGTCAGTAAGTGGTAATCCTCTCCAGGCTACCAGATACTTTTGGATGACATGATTCCTTAACCGTTTATGTCTCCTATCTAGTATTCTGTCTAGAGAATGATCAGCTCTATCAGTTTCCTGCAAAGAAACAATACCCTCTATTAGATTATCCTCCCTAGAAATATACTTTCTGAGTTTACTGACATGAAACACCAGATGGACTCTCCAATCTGGAGGAAGCTCTAATCGGTATGCAACATCACTCAACTTCTTTACTATTTTCCAAGGCCTCACAAGGTGATTGGGATGTCTCCTTTCGAGATAAACTATGGCATCAATCCCACTGCTCTACCATAGGAATGCCTAAGAAATGTCCTAGTGCTTCCGAGTTCTTAGCGAATCTTCAAGCAAACCTTGAAATAACTAAAGCCAAGATGCAGCAAGCAGCTCATAGAGCAAAAGAGTATGTTGATAGGAAAAGATCTCCTAGATCCTTTGAGGAAGGAGACCGAGTCTTCCTTCAGGTACCGGCTAGATCTACTTCATTGTCCATAGGGAAGTGTAGTAAGCTATCACCAAGGTATCAACTGCCCGTGCCCATCGTTTTTATTTTCAGACGAAAGATTTCTTTATTGAGTCAAGAGGAGCCCGCGAGGCTTGTAGCCATCGAGGGGATTAGCCAGTGCGTGGCGTGAAGAGGCATGCTCTTGCATGAGAGAAGAGCACTACATATATAGTTTATTTTGTTTTCGAGACGTATGTGGGATAAACTAGCTGATTCGCTCGCAAGTCCGAGGCTAAAGGTCAGGCTACAGTAGAACAGAAGCACCGAGTTTTACTTGATTTCTTGGTCTAAGATACTGAGCTTATTGTCATGAGAGGAGTCGTGGAAGGACAGCCTGTCAAGGTACTCTTTGACACAGGTTCGACTCATAACGTTATTAGTTCCCGATTAGTCAAGAGATTATGCTTAGATACGGTACAGTCAGATTATACTTATACCGTAGAGCTAGCTGACGGGAAGGGAACTGAGACTTGGGATAGACGAGTAGTCGATCTTCCTATTCAAATCTAGTCCTATGAGGACAGATTAGACTTTGAGATAGCGAGATTAGCTCGATTTGACATAGTTCTTAGTAAGAAGTGGCATGCGAGGAAGAAACCAGTCATTGATTTTGCTTCGCATGTGTATCAGTTTGAGCATGAGGGAAGGAGATTACTGATCCGTGGAGAAGCAGATCTCCAAGAGACGCGATTGGTGATTGCTACCAAGTTGCTCAAAATTGATTGTAATGAAAAAGGCCGCGGAGAGCTACGTCGTGGTGTGCTCAGTTGCTCCAAACGCAAAGGGAGTGGGCTGCTGCGTGAGGAGAGAGAAAGTAGAGAGAGAAACCTGCGCAGAAATTTGGAGAAGAAGATGGAGAAGCTGAAGTTGAAAAAGTCCCAATCAAGTTATGAGAGATTTGGGACCAAGTCTTATTGATAAGTGACTTTTAGGTCATTTGAGCATGTTCACACATGGCCAATGACCCAAAGTCATAAAAATAATGTAAATGCCTATAACTCCCCAATTTAGGGTCAAAAAATATAACAAAAATATGTCTAGAAAGCTCTCGAAGAGAGCTTTCACATGGAAGGGTCAAAATATACAAAAGGAGAGTCCTTGGGGCCTTTATCCCCAACAACCTCCCACTTAAAGGACCAAGGAAGCTCCTTTAAGCTAAGTAACTCCCACCATCTGTATACATAGTTGATGTTGTGCCTTGGGTAGACACTTCGTGAGAGCATCTGCAGGATTCTGTGAAGTATTGACCTTGATCAAAGTGATCAGGCCATCCTCTAACACCTCTCTGATGAAGTGATATCAGAGACGTGATATCTCACATCAATATGCTTTGTGCGAGCATGAAACATGGCATTCTTTGCCAAACATATGGCACTCTGGCTATCACATCCAAGAATAGGTGCCTTTTCAGGCATCCCAAACTCAGTGCAGAGGCGGGCTAACCAAATGGCTTCTTTGGAAGCCTCTGTGGCTGAAATATATTCAGCCTCTGTAGTAGATAGTGCAACTATCCTCTGAAGTCTAGAGCACCATGAAATAGCTCCACCTGCAAGTATGTATACATAGCCACTTGTGGACTTGCGTGTGTCCACATCACCTGCCATGTCTGAATCACAAAATCCTTTTAACTCCAATGGATCCTTTCCATAACATAAGCATTTACTTTTGGTCCCTTTCAAATATCTCAAGATAGATTTGACTGCCTCCCAATGAGCTCTACCAGGATTAGCCATGAACCTGCTAACAACTCCCACTGCATGAGCAATGTCTGGCCGAGTGGCAACCATAGCATACATAAGTGAACCACAAGCTGATGCATATGGAACACTCTTCATGTAACTGGCTGCATCATCATTTTTGGGACAGTCATCCTTGGAAAGCTTAACATGTGGCTGCAATGGCACTCCAAGAGGCTTAGCATCAGCCACATTAAATCTGTCCAGCACTTTTTCAATGTACTTTTCTTGGGATACCTGCAAAGTATGCCTGCCTATCCCTTTTTATACGCATACCAAGAATATGCTCACCTTACCCAAGGTCTTTCATTGAGAATGCAGAGTTCAGCTGCTGTTTTAGAGCATTCAGAGTGCTCTTTTTCTTCCCAGCCAGCAGCATATCATCTACATACAGTACAAGAATAATTGGGCTGCCATCTTCATCCTTTTTGGTGTACAAACAGTGATCTGTATGGCTTCTTTTAAACCCATGTTTGAGCATAAATGCATCAAACTTCTTATACCATTGTCTGGGGGCTGTTTCAGCCCATATAAGCTCCTTTTCAGTTTGCATACCAGATGCTCTTTTTCAGAAATGGCATATCCTTCTGGCTGTTTCATGTACAGCTCTTCATCTAAATCACCATGCAAAAAGGCTGTTTTAACATCCATTTGGAATAATTCCAAATCCAAGGCAGCTGTGAGAGCAAACAACACACGTAAAGTGGTCATCTTCACCACTGGAGAGAACACTTCTTGGAAATCAATGCCCTCTTTTTGGGCATATCCCTTAGCAACCAGCCTTGCCTTATACTTGGGTTTGCCATCAACAGTTTTGATTTTGTACACCCACTTGTTGGGAATGGCTTTCCTTCCTTTGGGTAACTCAACCAAATCCCAAGTATCATTTGCATGCAAGGCCTTTATCTCTTCCTGCATGGCTAACTCCCACCACTTCTTGTGCTCACATAGCTTTGCCTCTTTATAAGTAAGAGGCTCACCCTCATCTGATAACATAATATAATGTATAGATATCAAGTCACTGGCCTCCTAGGACGTATAGATCTTCTTACCCAATGATCCACATTACCAGGCAATGGATCTACATCAGGAGGTACATTAACTTCTTCATTGTTAACAGGCTGCTGTACATCATTTTCAGCCTTGTTTTCAGCATGAATAGGTGGCTGCATATACCCTTTAGGAGCATCATTTTGCTGTCCAGCATCATCTGGCTCAATAACCACGGGCTCATTGTCATTTCCAGCCATATGTGGTGCATCCCGAGGGTTCATATCAGATTTAACTGGTGGCTGTACATGCTGAAATTTGACTCTTTTATGGTCATCTTTAGAGGCACAATTGTTTTTGAGCAGCCTTGCCTCATTAAATACAACATCTCGGCTGCGTATTACCTTCTTGAGTTGAGGTAGCCAAATCCTGTAGCCCATTTCACCTTCATCTCCATAACCCATGAAGATTCCTTTCATGGACTTTGCATCTAACTTGCTTCTCAACTCATGCCTTATATGCACAAAAGCATCGCAACCAAAGATGCGTAAGTGGTCATATGAAGCTGGTTTGCCAGACCAAACCTCTTCTGGAATGCCAGCTTTTAAGGACATATGAGGGGATCAGTTGCAAACATGAACTGCAGTTTTCAAAGCCTCTCCCCAAAATCCATGAGGGAGATTAGCTGTGGACAACATGCATCTCACCCTCTCACATAAAGTCCTATTGTACCTTTCAGCCACACCGTTGGAAGAGGGGCTGTATGGGACTGTTAGCTCCCTCTTAATACCAAGCTTTTCACAAAATCTATTGAATTCAGCACTTGTAAAATCACCCCCATTATCTGTACGTAAGCATTTCAGCTTTCTACCTGTTTGAGTGGTCACAAATGCATGAAATTTCTTAAATGCAGCAAAGGCTTCATCTTTAGATTTTAACAAATATACCCAAAGCTTCCTAGAGTAATCATCAACAAAAGAAACAAAGTAAAGAGCACCCCCCATAGATTTTGTGGGCATGCTACAAACATCACAATGAACAAGATCAAGCACATTAGACTTACGAGAGACACCAGAGTAGTAGGAATTCTTTACTTGCTTACCATATTGGCATTCATTACAAAAATCAAGTTTTGAGCCTTTAGCATCAAAATGTCCAAATTACATAGTTTATCAAGGCCTTTTTGGCTCATGTGACCAAGCCTTTTATGCCATAATTCCATATGTGAATGGATTTCAGCCAAAGCAATAAACTTGCCCAGCAAGGCTTTACCATGCAAGCAATAAAGAGTCCCTTTCTTTGTACCTTTAACAATCAGCCTAGAGCCTTTGATAAGCTTCCATGACCCCTTCTCAAAGAGGGTAGTATATCCATGCATATCCATTTGCCCAACAGACAATAAGCTTTTCTTGATGCTAGGTACATACCTTACATCATGCAAAACCAGCTCATTGGTACCATCCACTGTGAGATGCACTGTGCCAATACCTTCAATTGAACAAGCATGGTTATTTTCAAGATATACATGTCCATGGTTGCCTGCATGAAAGGTAGTGAAACACTCCTTAATAAGAGTTACATGAAACGATGCACCTGAATCTACAATCCATGTTTGTGACAAAGCATCATTCACAGTAAGCAAGGCATCAATCAAATCCCTCTTTGTGATCTGCATATCTTGTGCATGAATATTAATAGAAGCATCAATAACTTCAACATGCTCTGTTGCCATAGTAGCACAAAGTATATCTTTTGCATCTGATAGCTCCTCAACGATGACACTAGAGGCCACATTGGCCTTCTCTTTGTCTTTGTCCTTTGAGGTATCATGTGCTTCATTCTTGGTGTCCTTTTTCTTTCTGTCACCTTTGTTCTTCTTTCTTTCTAGTTCAGCTTTATAAAATCTGCAATCAGGCTTCTTGTGACCTTTCTTACCACATTGATAACAAGTCACTTCAGCCTTGCCTTTGCTTTTGCTCCTGTTCCTCTGTACATTTCCACTTTTCTTTTCTGTTCTTCCTCTAGCCACATTGGTTGAACCACTACCCTCTCCACTAGCTTTCCTCACGATTTCCTCGTTCAAAATAGAACCCCTTACACCATCAAAGGTAAGACGGGGGCTATTCGAAAGTGAAACAACCAATGTTTCCCATGAATCGGGTAAGGTCAGCCGCACTTTTTGACTCATCAAGTTGCATACACACTAGCTTACGCATAAGATGCACTTGATTTACAGGCGTGGTATTTTCATAAGTGGCTTTTAGCTTCTCCCATACTTCAAAAGCATGTGTAAGGCCTTTCAAATCCACTAAGATTTCATCTAATTCCGCCATCTTGATGTAAGTGATGGCCTTCTTGTTTAAGTTCATCCATGCTGCATCTGTCATATCTTCAGGCTTAACTTCCTCAAGAGCCCCTTCACAATCTTTAAGAAAGAGGATGCCCAACATTCTCTCTTTCCACAAATCGAAACCATTACCTTCAAATCTCTTGATCTCAAACAAGCTTTTGACATAAGAGGAGGTAGAGGCCATGTTTGCACACTAAGAGCTTCAAAATTTCACCAAAAAAAGGTAAAATTCACCTGTTGTCCTGTGCGCAATTACCTTACGAGACTATAGCTGAGAAATTAAGCCCAAAAACTGTCCAAAACTTGCAAAAATCAATTCTGAAATTTTCTGCAGAAAATTTCAGAAAATTCGAGCAAGCTGTAATTGCATCAAAAACAACAAATTTGTTGTTTTTCAACCACAAAAGGCATACATAGATGTAAAACCAAGGCAATGGGTGCTTGTTTTCACAAAAGCCCTAATTTTTGCAGCAATATGACCTGTAAAATCAGAGAAATGACCTGCTGTAATAAGTTTCCAGCAAGTATGCACTTCCTCAATCTTTGTGCATGTCCTCCCACTTGAAAAATGAGAGAATTTCTGCCACAAAAGACCTGTAGATGAAAAAATCAGCAATGTGGATGTTGAAAATGACCTGTGGGGATACAAAAGGAAGAATAGAAGAGATTCTTCGCGATGAAACTCTCTAAAAAGCACAAAATTTGCTTCAGCTTTGCTTCGGGCTGAAGTAATCCTCCAAAAACAGCACTTTTATCGCGAAAAAAGAAGGTTTTTCGCGATGAAATTCTCCCAAATGCAAGAAAACACCTTCAGCTTAACATAGGCTGAAGTGGAAAAGCACTTCGAGCAACTTTGTCGCGATGGAACAGCTCAAGGCTCTGAAACCAGTTGAAAGAGGCCGCGGAGAGCTACGTCGTGGTGTGCTCAGTTGCTCCAAACGCAAAGGGAGTGGGCTGCTGCATGAGGAGAGAGAAAGTAGAGAGAGAAACCTGTGCAGAAATTTGGAGAAGAAGATGGAGAAGCTGAAGTTGAAAAAGTCCCATTCAAGTTATGAGAGATTTGGGACCAAGTCTTATTGATAAGTGACTTTTAGGTCATTTGAGCATGTTCACACATGGCCTATGACCAAAAGTCATAAAAATAATGTAAATGCCTATAACTCCCCAATTTAGGGTTCAAAAAATATAACAAAAATATGTCTGGAAAGCTCTCGAAGAGAGCTTTCACATGGAAGGGTCAAAATATACAAAAGGAGAGTCCTTGGGGCCTTTATCCTCAACATGTAAGTATATCTATTTTCGTTATTTCATGTATTTGTCGTATGTTGAGATGGATTCATGCAGTCATGGAGACTCAAGTTAGAATGCTCCAGCACTTTTAGCCAAAGTGAGAGCAGAATTCCAAGAGTTGTTTTTAAAGGAATTACCATCAGGTTTGCCTCCTTGCAGGAATATAGAGCATAGAATCGAATTGGTACCAGGAGCGAGTCCGATCGCTCGGCCACCATTTCGAATGAGTTTGCAGGAGGAAAATGAAGTCCGCAAGGTCGTGGACTAGTATCTTCAAAAAGGGTTGATTAGACCCAGCTATTCACCCTTTGCCGCACTAGTTCTTCTTGTGAAGAAGAAGGATGGATCTTATAGGATGTGTGTCGATTATCGAGCACTCACTAAGATCACTATTAAACATAGATATCCCATGCCCCTGATTGATGATCTTTTGGATGCTCTAGGTGGAGCCATTGTATTTAGTAAGATAGATTTAAAGAGTGGCTATCATCAGATTAGAGTGAAAGATCATGATGTACATAAGACAGCTTTCAGGACCCGTTTTGGTCATTATGAGTATTTGGTCATGCCCTTTGGTTTGACAAATGCTCCAGCTACAGTTATGATGTTAATGAATCATATCTTATGACCTTTCATAGGAAAGTGTGTTGTTGATTTTGTGGATGATTTGCTAGTGTATAGTGGGACTGTGCATGAGCATGAAAATCATTTAAGATTTGTGTTGAGTATTTTAAAAGAAAATCAGCTGTATGTAAATCCAGAGAAGACACAATTGTTACTTTTGAGGATAGAGTATGTAGGGCATGTGATTTGAGCTGATGGTGTTCAGATGGATCCCAAGAAGGTATCAGTCATTTTAGCATGGCCTACTCCTTAGGATGAGGGGCAATTACGGTCATTCTTAGGACTTTCCGGTTTCTATCGGAAATTCATCCCTTTGGTTTGACAAATGCTCCAGCTACAGTTATGATGTTAATGAATGATATCTTATGACCTTTCATAGGAAAGTGTGTTGTTGATTTTGTGGATGATTTGCTAGTGTATAGTGGGACTGTGCATGAGCATGAAAATCATTTAAGATTTGTGTTTAGTATTTTAAAAGAAAATCAGCTGTATGTAAATCCAGAGAAGACACAATTGTTACTTTTGAGGATAGAGTATGTAGGGCATGTGATTTGAGCTGATGGTGTTCAGATGGATCCCAAGAAGGTATCAGTCATTTTAGCATGGCCTACTCCTTAGGATGAGGGGCAATTACGGTCATTCTTAGGACTTTCCGGTTTCTATCGGAAATTCATCTCTTCATATTCGTCGATAGCAGCACCTATGACGAACTTTCTTCAAGGCAAAATTCCATTTGCATGGAAGCAAAAACAGCAAAAGAGTTTTGATACTCTGAAACAAGCTGTTTCAGAGGCTCCTATACTCAAAGTGGTGGATCCTCAAAAACCATTTGAGTTAGAAACGGATGCTAGCGGCATAGCCATAGGAGCAGTCTTGAGTCAAGATGGTAGGCCAATAGCTTTTGAAAGTAAAAAGTTAAGTAGTGCACAACGCAATTGGCCGGTGCATGAACAAGAGTTGTATGCGGTGGTGCATGCACTTAAAGTTTGGAGACACTATCTTTATGGTGCGGACTTTAAAGTATTCACAGATCATCATACACTCAAGTATTTTTGTAGTCAGCCAGATCTTCGAGGCCGACAGGCTCGTTGGGGTGAGCTCATGCAGGAATTTCACATGGAAATCTTGTATAGAAGAAGCAAAGAAAATATAGTAGACAATGCTTTATGTGTCAAGTCAACAAAGCAGAAAGGATAAAGACACCAGGTCTTTTACATCCTTTACAAGTTCCAGATCATAATTGGGATAGTATATCATAATTGGGATGGTTAGTGGGGATGAGTGTTGCATCTGGCGACATGGCGATGCTAGATCATTCCAGATCACTTCTATTTTAGATACAAGAGGATATAAATGGATGGGAGGAGAGTGACACACACAGCATTCGCATGTCTTCTTGTAAACTATCCCAATTATGATCTGGAACTTGTAAAGGATGTAAAAGACCTTGTGTCTTTATCCTTTCTGCTTTGTTGACTTGGCACATAAAGCATTGTTGAACATAAGTATGGATATCTCTGGCTAATCCAGGCCACCAAAATGTTCTTCGAATAAGCTGTATGGTCTTGTCAACACAAGGATGTCTTGCGTAGGGAACATCATGGTCATCATGCATGACTTTCTTTCGCAAATCCCGAGAATCTGGCACACAAACCTTTCCTTTCCGCTTCACTATTCCATTCTCCTGTGAGAAATTAGAATAAGGAATGGACTTGTTTGCTTTAGTAAAAGAAGAAACAGCTGGAACTGTCCGTCTCCTAAAATAGAGTCATCACCAATGGCTCTAACTATCTGTAACAAATGTGGATCTTCCACCTGTGCTTCCTTAATTTCTTGAAGCAATGAGCTTTCTAAAACTGTAAAGCTCATTTGATACATTATACGAGATAATGCATCAGCTACTATATTTTCTTTGCTTCTTCTATACAAGATTTCCATGTGAAATTCCTGCATGAGCTCAACCCAACGAGCCTGTCGGCCTCGAAGATCTGGCTGACTACAAAAATACTTGAGTATATGATGATCTGTGAATACCTTAAATTCCGCACCATTAAGATAGTGTCTCCAAACTTTAAGTGCATGCACCACCGCATACAACTCTTGTTCATGCACCAGCCAATTGCGTTGTGCACTACTTAACTTTTTACTTTCAAAAGCTACTGGCCTGCCATCTTGACTCAAAACTGCTCCTATGGCTATGCCGCTAGCATCCGTTTCTAACTCAAATGGTTTTTGAGGATCCATCACTTTGAGTATAGGAGCCTCTGAAACAGCTTGTTTCAGAGTATCAAAACTCTTTTGCTGTTCTTGCTTCCATGCAAATGGAATTTTGCCTTGAAGCAAGTTCGTCATAGGTGCTCCTATCGACGAATATGAAGAGATGAATTTCCGATAGAAACCGGAAGGTCCTAAGAATGACCGTAGCTTCCCCTCATCCTGAGGAGTAGGCCCTGCTAAAATGATTGATACCTTCTTGGGATCCATCTGAACCCTATCAGCTGAAATCACATGCCCTAGATACTTTATCCTCGGAAGAAACAACTGTGTCTTCTCTGGATTTACATACAGCTGATTTTCTTTTAAAATATTCAACACAAATATTAAATGATTTTCATGCTCATGCACAGTCCCACTATACACTAGCAAATCATCCACAAAATCAACAACACACTTTCCTATGAAAGGTCGTAAGATATCATTCATTAACATCATAAATGTAGCTTGAGCATTTGTCAAACCAAAGGGCATGACCAAATACTCATAATGACCAAAACGGGTCCTGAAAGCTGTCTTATGTACATCATGATCTTTCACTCTAATCTGATGTTAGCCACTCTTTAAATCTATCTTACTAAATACAATGGCTCCACCTACAGCATCCGAAGGATCATCAATCTGGGGCATGGGATATCTATGTTTAATAGTGATCTTAGTGAGTGCTCGATAATCGACACACATCCTATAAGATCCATCCTTCTTCTTCACAAGAAG
Organism: Ceratopteris richardii; assembly: GCA_020310875.1. Classification (NCBI taxonomy): domain Eukaryota; kingdom Viridiplantae; phylum Streptophyta; class Polypodiopsida; order Polypodiales; family Pteridaceae; genus Ceratopteris; species Ceratopteris richardii. The sequence continues at coordinate 3,465,659 of CM035434.1, forward strand.
AACTGGTGCGACAAAGGGTGAATAGCTTGGTCTAATCAACCCTTTTTGAAGATACTCGTCCAGGACCTTGCGGACTTCATTTTCCTCCTGCAAACTCATTCGAAATGGTAGCCGCGGTCGGACTCGCTCTTGGTACCAATTCGATTCTATGCTCTATATTCCTGCAAGGAGGCAAACCTGATGGTAATTCCTTTAAAAATAACTCTTGGAATTCTGCTCTCACTTTGGTTGAAAGTGCTGGAGCATTCCAACTTGAGTCTCCATGACTGCATGAATCCATCTCAACATACGACAAATACATGAAATAAAGAAAATAGATATACTTACAATCAATTTTGAGCAACTTGGTAGCAGTCACCAATCGCGTCTCTTGGAGATCTGGTTCTCCACGGATCAGTAATCTCCTTCCCTTATGCTCAAACTGATACACATGCGAAGCAAAATCAATGACTAGTTTCTTCCTCGCATGCCACTTCTTACTAAGAACTATGTCGAATCGAGCTAATCTCGCTATCTCAAAGTCCAATCTGTCCTCATAGATCTGGATTTGAATAGGAAGATCAACTACTCGTCTATCCCAAGTCTCAGTTCCCTTCCCGTCGGCTAGCTCTACGATATAAGTATAATCTGACTGTACTGTATCTAAGCATAATCTCTTGACTAATCGGCAACTAATAACATTATGAGTCTAACCTGTGTCAAAGAGTACCTTGACAGGCTGTGCTGCCACGACTCCTCTCAATACAATAAGCTCAGTATCTAGGAACTGGTATCCTTTTTGTGCCCCTGGCGAAAGCAGAGCATCTGGCACAGTCGGAACCTTTTTACTGACCGTCATGGCCACTATGGGAGATGATAGTGGAGATGGGGGAATCCCCAAACTCATCCTCACTTCCACCCCCTGCCTGAGTCCGATTTATGACTATGGTGGCTGCTATCTTTTTCTTTTTAGGACAATTCTTATACAAGTGCTTCCCTAAGCAACCATAGCACAAACCCTCTTTCATTGCCTTCTCTTTTTGTTGAGGGGTAAGAATAGATCGGTTATATGCCCTCTCAGCCAGAGCAGACACTTTTCTCTTTCCTCCCGAGACTGTCTGAATCATGTGTCTGAATCATGTGCAGCTGCTTAGCCTCCCTAGAAGGCTGTGCACTGGCTGAACCAGGAGTCGAAGTATGGAAAGGTCGGCTAACCCTAGTCCATGGGGATCTCTGGCCTGGGAACCTGTGCTCCTGTGACCGTCCTCATAAACCAAGGCCATCTCTTTGGCCTGTGCCAAAGACTGGCACCGTTCTTTTCTCACTAAAGGTCGGACAGTTTCTCTAAGTCCCCAAACAAACTTGTGGACTTGAAGAAATTCTGGAATGGTATCAGGTACTTTAAGAAGTACCTCTCTATACCTATCTGCGTATTCTTGAACTGATTGATTCTTCTGACTGATGAAGAACTAGGTGTCTAGTGCTCTAGACCTTTCATTAGGTGGTACAAAATTGTTATAAAAGAGGATTTTAAATTGATCCCATGTCGTGGGCTCCTTATCCTTCTCTATCTTACGCCACCACCTATGTGCGACATCCATAAGGTTATAAGTGGCCTGCTGAATCATGTGCCTATCATCAATGATATGACACAAGCGGAAGCAGCCACTGCTCAACCGCATTAGAAGTCCTAGCGCTAGTTGAGCCATGATATCTTGGCTGCTTAAGATCCTTAAGCTACCATATGGCTTCTTTAACTAAGACGCTATCTCTAGGGACTTCTGAAGTTTGATGCTCATCTGGAGCATCTACCTCCATCTCTGGCGAATTAGAATCGAGCGGTTCTTCTTCTTTCTTGGAACCACGCACGTGTTCCAAGATATTCTGAAGAGAACTCTCTAAGAATGAAATTCTATTATTCATGGCTTGAATTGGATCCATTGGAGGTTCAGGCATAAGCGTATCTATTCTAGCAGGTGATGATGGTTCGGGTTCCATGCTAGGACTAAAGGCAAGTAACTTTTCTTTTGGTTTTCTTTCCTTTTTTTTTTTTTTAATACACTAATCAATCGTAAATACTAGTGGCAAGCGGAAAAAAAGAAACCAATCAAAGTCTTTGCTTAACAGAAAAAGACAAAAGAAAGAAACTTTAATATGTTTCCTAAACTTCAATGCACATGCATGCTAATATTTTAGAAATTTCGGCAACCTAACGGCGTCACTTTAAAATCCGAAATAATTTCGAAAGCGTCAAGCATTCAACAAAATCAAATCATCAGTGCCGGCATGCACGATCTATTTTGTCTTCTCAACGAACATCTGCAATTCACAACTTTTCCAAGTATGTTGTTGGGCTCTACAGGCCCTCAATCAAATTTTTTTTTTTTTCGATACCTGCCGATACTTACCACCTGCAAGAAAAGCTCAAGCACCGAACATACATCTCTACTTACGCTCTATTTACATCATTCTACGCGTAATGCAAGAATACTTCTAATATGCACAATCAACATAATAATCAACCAAATATTGACTAAATACTTATCTCATATTTCTTTTGATATTTGTGAAGCATCCAATTGAAGAGGAAAGTGTAGAATATCCACTCCCTTTGGTTCATGGATCGCATATGTCCTCAATAAGTGCTTCGTTGATGATGCTCGATGAAGAACAATCCACTTTCACCCTTTGTTGCAGAAAGGAAATAATTCCAAAGTATGGCTTGCAACCACTCTCTAGAAAGAGCTCTGAGAGAGCTATCTAGAGCAACAAAAATCTCCAAAATTAAGTATCGGATGCTGAAGATATGGCTAATTAGGTAAAAAGAGATTGTGGATTTGGCTATGTTGACAAGACTTAGAGCAAGAAATCAAGTAAAACTCGGTGCTTCTGTTCTACTGTAGCTTGACCTTTAGCCTCAAACTTGCGCGCGAATTAGCTAGTTTATCCCACATACGTCTAGAAAACAAAATAAACTATATATGTAGTGCTCTTCTCTGATGCAAGAGAAGGCCTCTTCACGCCACGCACTGGCTAATCCCCTCGATGGCTACAAGCCTCGCGGGCGCCTCTTGACTCAATAAAGAAATCTTTCGTCTGAAAATAAAAACGATGGGCGTGAGGAGTTGCGTTAAGACCGGGCGGAGACCTCTGCACATATGCGCCTGATGATGGCTAACCAGGCCTCTGGCGGACGTGTTCAGTGATGCGATGAATCCCATGGACAAACTCCTTTGCTATTAGGTGCAGGCGGAGGGTCATACGGGATGGCAGAAGCTCTTGTTTTTACATCAGCTCCCCGAAACGCAACAACAACGGAAAGTTCTAAAGAAGCTTGACGACGATAGACGAAGACAATCCAAGATTGCTCAGAAAAAAACCAATCTTGCGAAAGGAAGAGGAATAAAACTTCTAGGCTCTGATACCAAGTGTGAGGCTCTCCTCCAAAGAAGACATGCGAATGCTGTATGTGCCACTCTCCTCCAATCCATTTATATCCTCTTGTATCTAAAATCGCAGTGATCTGGAATGATTTAGTGTCGCCATGTGGCCAGCATGCAACACTCATCCCCACTAACCATCAAATACCTTAGGATATACCCCCATGCTTAGGACCTTGGTTAACTAGCCCTCGTCCCACACACACATGGAATGGTCTCTGTAGACCAATGTCTGACAGAAACCAATGCTTTCATTGCATCCGGAACGTGCTAAAACCCGACTATCTTCTTGCTTGACTCTGACATCCAGAGTCCATGCTTTGAATTGATGACATGATTGATGACATCATCAATTCGTAACCGCCCTTGAACCGCCCTTGGAAAACCTATATAAGGAGGGGTTGGCCACATTCATTCTCAGTCTTGCTAATACCAGTCTTGGGAGCTCAAGGAGTCATGACTGCCAGGTAAGTACTCTCCACGTTCCAGTTCTAGTTCTTGTCTTGTTCCTTGTTCCAGTCTTGTCTTGTTCCTTGTTCCAGTCTTGTCTAGTCTAGTTCTTGGACATCATGTTTTGCCCTCTTGTAATCTCGTAGTACGAGATCTTGTCGAGTCCTTTCTTGTATCCAGTTCATCTCCTTGTTCCAGTCTTGTCTAGTCTAGTTCTTGGACATCATGTCTTGTCCTCTTGTAATCTCGTAGTACGAGATCTTGTCGAGTTCTTTCTTGTATCCAGTTCATCTCCTAGAAGGGAGTTCTTGTAATCGAGATATCTTGTTCCATACTCACGATCCCGAGTTGTGGGATCTCCTGTATCATCTCTAATCCATTTTTCCATACCTATCGGTCCCCGGTTGTGGGACGTATTGTATCAGTTACACTAGGACCGTTGGGGCACTTTTTCCCCTCTTTAGGAGGTTTTTTTCCTCGGCTTGTATATACGCCTATTGCCCTAATGGGCTACTTATCTTTGTACATTCTTTAGTAATACATTCAGTATTGTGTGTTGTGCTCTAAGCTTCTTCTCCTTCCTTGTGTTGTTCGCGTGCTTCCGAAGACGTCTATCTCCAACAATTGGTATTAGAGAAGGTCGTCGCTTCATCTAGATCGCCATCGACACTCCTCCGGTTGCAGTCTCAGAATCGCATGAATTTTGGTTAGCATACTCAGCGTGTTTTCGAGATCAAATCGCAATCTGAGCTCGTTTCGACCTCCGAACGCACTATCGCAGCGCTTGTGCAGGCTATTTCGTCTTTTTGTGCCAAAGGTATATACCAGTTTCTGTTCGCCAGTATAACCTTCTCGAAATCTGCTACAGGTCTAGCGGAATTCATCTGGGCAGTTTTGTTCAACTTTTTGAGATGAAGTCAATTTTCTGCATCAAGGTATTTTAGTCACCGGCCATGGCTGAAAGCAATGATGTATTCCGTATGTTGGCTGTTGAGGATAAGTTGGATGGTACCAACTACCCGTTATGGGCTTATATGATGCGACATGTATTGGTTGTAAAAGGACTGTGGAACATTGTGCAGGGTGTTGAAAAACGTCCTATCACACCTGCAACTGTTACAACTGCAGGTACAGAAGCTGATGCAGAAGGTGACGAAGATGATGATATTTTGCATATTCCTGCACCAGCTGCGGTTTCTGCTGCACCTACTGCAGAGCAAATTCGTTGGGATGGCAGAGATGCCCAGGCACATGCATTGATAGCTTTGTGTGTCAAGCGTGCCATTATTCCTCACATTCGATCTTGCAGAAATGCTAAGGATGCTTGGGATACACTTACCACATTGTACCAAACTAGGAATGAGGCTCGTGTTTCTTACCTCCGAAAACAGTTGGAGAGTGAGCACATGAATGAAGGTGATTCTATGGACAATTTTCTAACAAAGATGAAAGACTTGAAGGAATAGTTGATGTCTGCTGATGAGGTTATACCAGATAGCTCACTTGTGCAGACCGTTTTGAATGGTCTTCCTGATTCATTTCAGAGTTTTGCTTCTACTCTTCGGTTAATGATGAAAGGCAATCCAAATGCCTTGTCATTGGAGGAGTTAGTCTCTGTTCTGTTGCAAGAAGATCAGAGTAAGCAGAAGATAAAGATGAGAAGAAATCAGAAAAGCAAAAATTGTTCTGCAGGTAGTGTAAAGGGAATGATCATATCATAAAGAACTGTCCAAAACTGGCTGCTAAAGAGGCAAAGAAGAGAGAGGCTTGAATGGTTGTTGCAGAGGCCTCTACACCAAAAACAAAGTCTGTTAATCTTGTGCAGGAAGAAGAATGGGTGTTTACTACTGTCTGCAGTTTTGAACCATCTTCTCATGAGCAGTGCATGTTTGCAGTAGACTCAGATGTTTGGTACTTTGACAGTGGGGCGACCAAACATATTACCTTGGAGCGCAGTTTCTTCTCTTCACTCGAGCTTGCCCCTATAGGGAATAGTGTTACATGGGCAATGCATAAACCTTCTCATCTGTGAGACAGCAAACTGAATATCTGGCCGAGTAATGCATAAGTAAATCAAGCATCCAACAACCTGCTGATAGAGAACATCATCAAATGCATCTCCAGCATCATGAAGACTCAAACTTAAACCTGTCTCCATAGGAGTGGCAATAGGCTTACAGTCTTCAAGGCCAAAACGCTGCAATAATGTGTCAATATATTTCGTTTGACACAAAGCCATTCCACCATCAACTTGCATAAACTGAATGCCCAAATAGTGATGCAAATGTCCCAAATCAGACATCTCAAATGAGGCATGCAAATCAGCCTTAAAATAAGCAATATGCTTCTCAATAGGACCAGTGTGCAGCATGTCGTCAACATAGACAACAATGATCAGAAGCACATCATTAGCACGCTTAACATATAAGGTGCTTTCAGTTGGACTGTTCTGAAAACCATGTGCAATCAGATAGGCATGTATCTTCTCATACCAAGCACGTGGTGCTTGCTTTAAACCATATAATGCCTTCTTTAACCTGCACACCTGGTTTTCATGCCCTTTCTGCACAAAGCCACGGGGTTGAAAAACATACACTTCTTCATGAAAGTCATCATTCAGAAATGCAGTTTTAATGTCCAACTGAGTACATTCCAACCATGATGGGCTGCAAGTGCACAAATGCTCCGAACAGTAGTCATACGGCATGTAGGTGCAAAGGTCTCATCAAAATCAATGCCTCTTTCCTACGCATAACCCTTTGCAACAAGCCTAGCCTTATACCTGTCAACTGTACCATCAGGTTTACGCTTCAGCTTGTATACCGACTTAGTGCCAATGGCCTTCTTGCCACGAGGCAAGTCACATAAAGACCAAGTACCATTCTTCATTATTGCATCATATTTAGATTGCATAGCAGCCATCCAATTTTCTGAATTTTGTGCTTCATCAAACGAAACAGGCTCATTCTCATCACAGAGACTAGGTGCAGCCATAACATAGCAATCTGATGCAAAAAGAGGCACTATGAGAGCCTGAACGAGTACGATATGACAAAGGTGCATCTAATTTGCTGTCACGCAAAGTCTGCACCAACCATTTTGGCATAGTTTTTGCCTGCTCAATATTAGCTCTTTCATCAACTAGTGCATCATGTAAATCTGCATCTGAAATGGAATGATCTGCATCATTACATGAAACATGAAACTTGCAAAGGCTGAGAAGTTTCCTCATTGGGACCAGCACTAGACTGTCCACCTATAAAAAGAGGAAGCAAAGTATCATACATGTCTTTGGAGCTAACAGATGTCTCCTTAGTACATGAAAGCAATGGCTGAATAGCATCTTCCACAAAAACATCAAGCCTAAGCAGAATGCGTTTAGTCTGTGGATGATACAGATGATAGGCTTTACTTTCAGAACTGTATCCAACAAAAATACTTTATCATCCAACTTTCTGCGATGTTGTTCAGGCACTAATGCATATGCCAAACAACCAAAAACACGCAGATGAGCAACAGATGACTTGCGATCATGCCAAGCCTCATATGGAGTGATAGACTGCAGCGCTTTAGTGGGACACCTGTACAGTACATATGCTGCACACATGACAACCTCAAGCGAGAAACTATGTGGTAAAGCCTGACTCTTGACCATACACCTCGCCATCTCCATGAGTGACATGTTCTTTCGTTTAGCAACTCCATTCTGTTGAGGTGTATAGGGCACTGTAGACTGGTGTTTTATCCCACGTTTAGCCAGAAATGCATTAAAATCAAAAGACATATATTCCCCCCCTCGATCAAAACTGAGGGTGCCCATTTTACATGCTAATAGATTTTCAGCCAAAACCAAAAACTGTTTGAAGCACATGAACACTTTGGACTTTGCCTTCAATGGATATACCCATGCATGCCTGGAAAAATCATTGATGAAAGTCACGAAGTAAAGATAATTCCCAAAAGAAGGTGTCTGCATAGGACCACAGACATCAGTATGTATAAGCTGCAGTTCTGCGTAGCACGAACTGAACCATCTTTTGGAAAGAACGAACGTTGCATTTTGCCCAAAATACAGCCTTCATAAACATGTTTCCCAGTTCTGCGTAGCCCGAACTGAACCATCTTTTGGAAAGAACGAACGCTGCATTTTGCCCAAAATACAGTCTTCACAAACATGCCTCAAGTTTGGGCAAAGAGGACACCATTTCAGATTTCTGCAGGCGTAGCAAACTAGCAAAATTCAGATGGCCAAAGCGTGCATGCCAAAGCTTTGCATCTGACATAGCCCGAGAATCATTTACTCCACATGCAAAATCATTTACAGATCTTTCATAGTCTATGAGCTTATACAGCCCACGACATAAAATGCGAGAAGCAATAATCACATCGCCATTTGACAGATCATGAACTGTACACCTGTCATCAACAAATTTCACAACCAAACCAATCTTGGCTAATGCAGAAACTGATAACAGGTTCTTGTTGATCCCTGGCACAAATAAAGCATCTGACAAAGTGAAAGAACTACCATCAGCAGTAGTCAAAATGATCTTACCAACTCCCATAACAGGATAAGAGGAGTTGTTGGCGCATGTAACAGTATTCCCTGTAGGGGCAGGCTCGAGTGAAGAGAAGAAACTACGCTGCGAGGTAATATGTTTGGTCGTCCCACTATCAAAATACCAAACATCTGAGTCTATTGCAGACATGTACTCCTCATGAGAAGATTGGTCAAAACTGCAGACAGTAGTAAACGCCCATTCTTCTTCCTGCACAAGATTAACATACTCTGTTTTTGGTGTAGAGGCCTCTGCAACAACCATTCCAGCCTCTTTCTTCTTTGCCTCTTTAGCAGTCAGTTTTGGACAGTTGTTTATGATATGATCATTCCCTTTACAGTACTTACAAAACAATTTCTGCTTTTCTGATTTCTTCTCATCTTTATCTTCCTTCTTTGAATATGTAGAATTAGTAGATTTTTGCTTACTAGTTGAAGAGCTCCATTTTCCTTTGCCCTTGTGACTAGCCAGGGAAGCTTGATCTTCAATTCGCATAATGGACCTGTTCTGCCTAGACTGATCTTCCTGCAACAGAACAGAGACTAACTCCTCAAATGATAAGGCATTTGGATTGCCTTTCATCATCAACCGAAGAGTAGAAGCAAAACTCTGATATGAATCAGGAAGACCATTCAAAACGGTCTGCACAAGTGAGCTATCTGGTATAACCTCATCATCAGAAATCAACTATTCCTTCAAGTCTTTGATCGTCGTCATAGAATCACCTTCATTCATGTGCTCAGTCTCCAACTGTTTTCAGAGGTAAGCAACACGAGCCTCATTCCTAGCTTAGTACAATGTGGTAAGTGTATCCCAAGCATCCTTAGCTGTGCTGCAAGTGCGAATGTGAGGAATAATGGCACGTTTGACAGACAAAGCTATCAATGCATGTGCCTGGGAATCTCTTCCATCTGAGCGAATATGCTCTGCAGTAGGTGCAACAAAAACCGCAGCACGAACAGGAATATGCAGAATATCATCATCTTCGACACCTTCTGCATCAGCTTCAGTACCTGCAGTTGTAACAGTTGCAGGTGTGATAGGACGTTTTTCGACACCCTGTACAATGTTCCACAGTCCTTTTGCAACCAATACATGTCGCATCATATAAGCCCATAACGGGTAGTTGGTACCATCCAACTTATCCTCAACAGCTAACATACGGAATACATCACTGCTTTCAGCCATGGCCGGTGACTAAAATACCTTGATGCAGAAAATTGATTGTATCTCAAAAAGTTGAAGAGAACTTCCCAGACGAATTCTGCTAGATCTGTAGAAGACTTCGAGGTGCTTATACTGGCGAATAGAAACTGGCATATACCTTTGGCACAAAAAGACGAAATAGCCTGCACAAGCGCTGTGATAGTGCGTTCGGAGGCCGGAACGAGCTCAGATCGCGATTTCGGCACCACAAAGCGAAGCGGTTTTGATCTCGGAAACACGCTGAGTATGCTCACCAAAATTCGTGTGATTCTGAGACTGCAAACGGAGGAGTGTCGACGACACCCTAGATGAAGCGACGACTTGCTCTGATACCCCAATTGTTGGAGTCTAGACGTCTGCGGAAGCATGCAAACAGCACAAGGAAGAAGAAGAAGCTTGAAGCACAACACACAATACTGAATGTATTATTAGAGAATGTACAAAGATAAGTAGCCCATTAGGGCAATAGGCGTATATACAAGCCGGGGGGAAAAAACCTCCTAAAGAGGGAAAAAAGTGCCTCGGCGGTCCTAGTGTGTTCACACACATCACTACCTAAATATATCAACAAGATCTGTGAATGATTCGCAATGTGCACTACATGATTCTCACACTATGTCAGATGCAAAGCTTTGGCATGCACGCTTTGGTCATCTGAATTTTGCTAGTTTGCTACACCTGCAGAAATCTCAAATGGTGTCCTCTTTGCCCAAACTTGAGGCACCTGGAAAACATGTTTGTGAAGGCTGTATTTTGGGCAAAATGCAGCGTTCCTCATTTCCAAAAGATGGTTCAACTCAGGCTACTCAAAAATTGAAGCTTGTACATAGTGATGTTTGTGGTCCTATGCAGACACCTTCTTTTGGAAATTATCTTTACTTCGTGACTTTCATTGATGATTTTTCCGGGCATGCATGGGTATATCCATTAAAGGCAAAGTGTGAAGTGTTCATGTGCTTCAAACAGTTTTTGGTTTTGGCTGAAAATCTGTCAGCATGTAAAATGGGAAACCTTCGTTTAGATCGAGGGGGGGGAATATGTCTTCTGATTTTAATGCATTTCTGGCTGAACGTGGGATAAAACACCGGTGTACAGTGCCGTATACACCTCAACAGAATGGAGTTGCTGAACGAAAGAATAGGTCACTCATGGAGATGGCGAGGTGTATGGTCAAGAGTCAGACTTTACCACATAGTTTGGCTGTCATGTGTGCAACATGTATACTTAACAGGTGTCCCACTAAAGCGCTGCAGTCTATCACTCGATATGAGGCTTGGCATGATCGCAAGCCATCTATTGCTAATCTGCGTGTTTTTGGTTGTTTGACATATGCATTAGTGCCTGAACAACATCGCAGAAAATTGGATGATAAAGCAATAAAATCTATTTTTGTTGGGTATAGTTCTGAAAGTAAAGGCTATGGTTTGTATCATCCACATACTAAACGCATTCTGGTTAGCCGTGATGTTGTTTTTGTGGAAGATGTTATTCAGCCATTGCTTTCATGTACTAAGGAGACATATGTTAGCTCCAAAGACATGTACGATACTTTGCTTCCTCTTTTTATAGGTGGACAGTCTAGTGCTGGTCCCAATGAGGAAACTTCTGAGCCTTTGCAGGTTTCATGTGATGATGCAGATCGTTCAATTTCTGATGCAGATTTACATGATGCACTATGCCAAAATGGGGTGCAGATTTTGCGTGACAACGAATTAGATGCACCTCTGTCATATCGTACTCGTTCAGGCTCTTATAGTGCCTCTTTTGCATCAGATTGCTATGCTATGGCTGCATCTAGTCTCTGTGATGAGAATGAGCATGTTTCGTTTGATGAAGCACAAAATTCAGAAAATTGGATGGCTGCTATGCAATCTGAATATGATGCTATAATGAAGAATGGTACTTGGTCTTTATGTGACTTGCCTCCTGGCAAGAAGGCCATTGGGACTAAGTGGGTATACAAGCTAAAGAGTAACCCTGATGGTACAATTGACAGGTATAAGGCTAGACTTGTTGCAAAGGGTTATGCGCAGGAAAGAGGCATTGATTTTGATGCGACCTTTGTACCTACTTTCCGAATGACTACAGTTTGTAGCATCTGTGAACTTGCGGCTCATCATGGTTGGGATGTATATTAGTTGGACATTAAAACAACATTTCTGAATGGTGACTTGCATGAAGAAGTGTATGTTTTCCAGCCCCGTGGCTTTGTGCAAAAAGGGCATGAAAACCAGGTGTGCAGGTTAAAGAAGGCATTATATGGTTTAAAGCAAGCACCACGTGCTTGGTATGAGAAGATACATGCCTATCTGATTGCACATGGTTTTGAGAACAGTCCAATTGAAAGCACCTTATATGTTAAGCGTGTTAATGATGTGCTTCAGATCATTGTTGTCTATGTTGACGACATGCTGCTCAGTGGTCCTATTGAGAAGCATATTGCTGATTTTAAGGCTGATTTGCATGCCTTATTTGAGATGTCTGACTTGGGGCATTTGCATCACTATTTGGGCATTCAATTTATGCAAGTTGATGGTGGAATGGCTTTGTGTCAAACGAAATATATTGACACATTATTGCAGCGTGTTGGCCTTGAAGACTGTAAGCCTATTGCGACTCCTATGGAGATAGGTCTACGATTGAGTCTTCATGATGCTGGAGATGCATTTGATGGGTTCGTTGCTATGACACTTGTGTCTCCACTAGTGGCTTTTGCTTCATGCTTGGTAGCTCTGTATATCTTGGTTGAGCAAGAAGTAGCCTATTGTGGCCACTTCGAGTTGTGAGGCTGAGTGTAGGGAAGCTTTCACAGCGACTGTTGAGTGTGTGTGGCTCAGACGCCTTATGGTTGATTTGGGTGTTGGTTAGTCTTTTGCCACCACCATCTTCAGTGACAGTCAGAGCGCATTGAAAGTTGCGAAGAACCCTGTGTTCCATGCTCGCACTAAGCACATTGAGGTGCATTATCACTATGTCAGGGAGAGGTTCTCTGTTGGGGAGATTAGCTTGACATATGTGCCCACGGAGGAGAACATTGCAGACCTTTTCACGAAGGCTCTGCCTAGGGAGAAGTTTGAAGCTTTCCGCAAAGCTTTGGGCTTACTTCCTTTTGTGGAGTGATTTCCACATAGCTTGGCACTTATACATGAGTGCAAGCTCCTTGTTCACCGCATCACTCCCAGGGGGGATTTGTTGATATATTTAGGTAGTGATGTGCGTGAATACACTAGGACCGCCGAGGCATCTTTTTCCCTCTTTAGGAGGTTTTTTCCCCCCGGCTTGTATATACGCCTATTGCCCTAATGGGCTACTTATCTTTGTACATTCTCTAGTAATACATTCAGTATTGTGTGTTGTGCTCTAAGCTTCTTCTCCTTCCTTGTGTTGTTCGTGTGCTTCCGCATACGTCTATCTCCAACATGTGCTCTTGTAATCGGAAGTGTATTTCCGAAATCTTGTCTAGTGTAGTCAGAGAGCACAATCTAGTGTTCGTTCCCCTGACATTTTGGCAAGACTAGCTTCTATCCAAGACCAATCATCATGGAGAATGCTTATGAACAGATTGTAGCATCACTTGAGAGTCTCCAAGAACAAGTCGAAGACCTAACTCATCGACAGATGCAAGATGGGACATCCTGTGCATGTAGGTGCACTCCTCCAAGAGTTACAAGAACGAATCGGGAGTCTTCAGACAAATCAAGGAAGTATGCAAGTAAATCAACGACCTAGTACATCGTTCATGAGGAAACCTAAGATCTGCATGCCAGAAAAGCTCGATGGGGATCGCACGAAGTCTCGCGGATTTCTCCAGCAAGTTAAATTGTACATCCGTATGCAACCTCATAGATACCTTGATGAGGCATCCAAGGTCGGCTCTATTGGAACCTTGCATTATCATGGTTTTCCCCAATCTTGGAGAAGAACATGGCAGTACTTCTATGAGGGGTTTCTTCGAGAACTCATCGCCACATTTGGAGATGCAGACACAAGTAGAGTGGCAGAAACAAAACTTCGGAAGCTGCGTCAAGGTAACTTGCGTCAAGGTAACTTGCGTCAAGGTAACTGCCCTGCTTCTACCTATGCATCTGAATTTCGGCAGTCTATATGTGATCTCACTTGGCATGAAGATTATTTCATAAGCAATTTAGATTGAGTTTAAGAGATGATGTGAAGAACGTTTTGCTCACGATATCAGAGGCTAAAACATTGAATGAATATATCATGCAAGCTATTCAATGTGTTAACTGACTTTTTGAAAGGAAACAAGAAAAACAAGTAGAAGGAAGTCCTCGCCAGTGGAAACCCTTCCAGTCGACTCCTAAAGATGAGTCTATGCCTTAACCTATGCAAATAGATGCAACTAGGTTTCAGCCTTTATCACCAGAAGAGAAACAGAGAAGGAGAGCTAACAAGTTATGTCTCTATTGTGGAAACCTTGGATATATTGCAGTTAATTGTCCGAACAAGAGAGCAAACTCCAGAGTCGAAGCCACCCTTGTAGAGCAGGGAAATGAGGAAGTCAAGTTGTAAAAGAGACTGTGGAGTTGGACCATGATATAAGAAAGGGTCTCATATTTCCAGCTACACCCATAGAAACATATCTTGCACCTGTCAAGTTAATCATGCCCACGAAGACCCTTTCCCTTACAGCCCTAGTAGATTCAGGAGCCTCCTCATGTTTCATCGATGAAGGATTCATTAAGAAACATGGAATTCCTATACTTCTAAAGAACAAATCAGTAGTAGCTGAAGTAGTAGATGGACGACCTCTAGCATCTGGGAATATAACCATGGAAACCACACCATTAAGAGTACACCTTGGTGACCATGAATCCCACATGTTTCAATGTTATATCTAGCCCAGTACATCTAGTTATCATTGGAATGCCCTGGTTAAAGAGGCATAATCCAGACATCAATTGGGAAAAAAATTAAAATTACCCGTCGAGATATCCAGAAGAACCCAACATATGTCAGAGCCAAGACCTTCATACATGTAGTAAGGAAGGAACTGACATATATGATCTATGCCATACAAGCTCAAGTATCCAAGAAAGATGATCCAGTGTGGCTACCCAGTCAGTACAAAGGCTTTGAAGATGTTTTTGAAAAGAAGAATGCAGATATCCTCCCAGAGCATAGACCTTATGATTGTCCCATAGATCTTCAAGAAGGAGCACAACCACCCTTTGGACCAATCTATAGACTATCCCCAGAGGAACTTACAGAACTACGCAAGAACATTGATGATAATCTAGCAAAGGGATTTATCAAACACTCAAAGTCTCCAACAAGAGCCCCTATTTTATTTGTAAAGAAGAAGGATGGGACTCTCCGGATGTGCGTAGACTATCGTGGATTGAATAAAGTCACTATGAAGAACAGATACCCCCTACCACTCATATCAGAGCTCTTGGAACGCCTTGGAAAACCAAAATTCTTCACAAAGATTGACCTTTGAGGAGCTTACAACCTTGTTAGGATCAGAGAAGAAGATGAATGGAAGACAACATTTCGAACAAGGTATGACCATTTTGAATATGTAGTTATGCCATTCGGCCTTACAAATGCCCTAGCTGTCTTCCAACATATGATGAGTGATATCTTTCGAGAATATTTAGATGATTTTGTTGTAATATACCTTGATGATATCTTGATATTCTCCAAAAATCTAGAGGATCATGAATGTCATGTAAAGATAGTCCTAGAGAAACTAATAGAAAAAGGATTATATGCAAAATTGGAGAAATGTTCTTTCCATAAGACAAGTGGAATTTTTAGGGTACATTGTATCAGATAAAGGAATTTTTATGGACCCTAAGAAGATTGAGACAATCCTTGATGGCAACCACCTTCGTGCGTTCGAGATTTACAATGTTTTCTGGGGTTTGCTAATTTATACAGGATATTCATTAGAGCTTACTCCAAGATAGTGACACCTCTCACCAAGCTTATAGGGAACTCCAAATTCTCATGGACCGAAGAAGCAGAAAAAGCCTTTCAAACCTTGAAATCAACATTCACTACTGCTCCAATTCTAGTTCATCTTGATTCGAGTAAGCCCTTCTTCCTAGAGACAGATGCATCAGACCTTGCCCTAGGGACCATTCTTTCCCAATATGAAGACGATGGACACCTACATCCAGTTGCATATCATTCAAGGAAATTCTCCCCTCCAGAAATTAATTATGAAATTCATGATAAAGAACTTCTTTCCATAGTGGATGCGTTTGATACCTGGCGTCACCATCTAGAAGGAGCACCTCATAAAGTCACTGTGTATACATATCACAAGAACCTAGAGTATTTCATCACCACTCGCATTCTCAATAGAAGACAATCTCGATGGAGTAACTTTCTATCCAGATTCGACTTTGTCATCATATACCATCCAGGACGTCAATAATGTCAGTCACATGCCCTGTCCAGAAGATCTTACCTTGCACCAAAGAAGGGTGAAGAGGCCTTTGATCAACAAGAGAGCGTATTACTCAAGCCTGAGCATCTCCAATTAGCAGCTATCTCTTCAAGCCATCATGAAGATTCAGCCTTGAATCATTTGATCCGTGAGAATCTACCACAAGATGAATTGATTTGTAACGTTAAGCAGAAAGCTAAGGAAGGAAAAGTCCAAGAGGTAAACGAATTTAAGGAAAAAGATGGTTTACTACTCTATAAGAACCTACTGTATGTCCCTTCAGGAAAGCCCAGGATCCAAGTACTTCAACAACGACATGACAACCTTGCAGCAGGACATTTTGGAGTAAATAAAACAATAGAACTCATATCAAGGGATTTTTGGTAGCCTCAAATGTGGAAGGAAGTCAAAGAATATATTCGAACCTGTGACATTTGCAATAGATCTAAGGTACCACGACATAAACCTGATGGCCTCTGGCAACCTTTACCTATTCCAGAAAGGCCATGGGCTTCATTGTCTATGGATTTCATCACAAATCTACCAAAGTCAGATAAGTATGATGCCATTCTTGTTATCGTGGATAGATTTACAAAGATGGTGCACTTCATTCCAACTACAAAGGCAATCACAGGTGCAACCACTGCTAGACTTTTTCTCAGATACGTCTTTAGGCTTCATGGATTGCCTGATGATATTGTCAGTGATCGAGGTCCACAATTCATATCTAGCTTTTGGAAGAGTCTTTGCAAGCTCCTTGGTGTTCAAGTTAAACTATCTATAGCAAACCATCCACGAACTGATGGACAAACAGAACGGATGAATCAAGTCCTAGAGCAATATCTCAGTTGCACTAGCAACTATCACCAAAATGATTGGTTTGAGTTGTTACCCTTTGCAGAGTTTGAACAATAATATTCATGCATCTACTAAGCAAACTCCCTTCTTTGCAAACTATGGACAACATCCAAGGATGGATATACAACTCTCAAATCATGTCAAGAATCTAGCTGCCAGAGACAAGGCCCAGTACCTGATGGACATTCACAAAGAACTCAAGGAGGAGATCCATAAAGCTCAAGAACAATATAAGTACTATGCAGATCAACATCGTGTCCATAATCCATTGTATCAAATTGGGGATAAAGATCTTGGCCAAGATTAATCCAGTCACCTTTAAGCTCCAGCTACCAAGTGCCATGAGAATACATCCAGTTATCCATGTATCCATGTTGGAACCATATCAGGTTTCACCATTGAGGGGGGAGAGACCTAGTCCTTCACCACCTATCGAGATTGATGATCATGAAGAATTTGAAGTCGAGCATGTCCTAGATTCGAGAATATCCCGAGGAAGATTAGAGTACCTTATCCATTGGAAAGGGTATGACATCAGTGATCGTACTTGGGAACTTGCAGAAAACCTTCAGAGAGCACCAATCAAGATTCGAGAATTCCATAAGAGAAATCCAATGAAGCTGAGACTAGAGAACATGACCGCTCCTTGTGGAACTCGTCGCTTGAGGGGGAGGTGATGTCATGGACAAAGGAAACTATCCTGAATCTCAGATTCCATGTGAATCATATATCTCATGATTGCGTCCGGAATCATTGCGTCGGGAACGTGCCAAAACCCTAAGAAAAAAAACTATCCTGAATCTCAGATTCCATGTGAATCATTGCGTCCGGAAATGCCAAAACCCTAAGATCGACTGTCTCCTTGCTTGATTTTGACATCCAGAGACCATGCTTTGAATTGATGACATCATCGATGACATCATCAATTTGTAACCGCCCTTGAACCGCCCTTGGAAAAACTATATAAGGAGGAATTGGCCACATTCATTCTCAGTCTTTCCAATACCAGTCTTGGGAGCTCAAGGAGACGTGACTGCCAAGTAAGTACTCTCCAAGTTCTAGTTCGAGTTCTTGTCTTGTTCCTTGTTCCAGTCTTGTCTAGTCTAGTTCTTGGACATCCTGTCTTGTCCTCTTGTAATCTCGTAGTACGAGATCTTGTCGAGTTCTTTCTTGTATCCAATTCATCTTCTAGAACGGAGTTCTTGTAATTGAGATATCTTGTTCCATACTCACGATCCCGGGTTGTGGGATCTCCTGTATCATTTCTAATCCAGTTTTCCATACCTATCAGTCTCGGGTTGTGGGACATATTGCATCAGTTACGTACTCTTGCATCATTTTCCCTACGTGGGTGCTCTTGTAATCAGAAGTGTATTTCCGAAATCTTGTCTAGTGTAGTTAGAGAGCACAATCTAGTGCTCCCCTAACACTGAGTACATCATCGTATATATGATACGCATAATGTCATAGGAAAGTCATAAATAATAACAGAGACTATAGTGAAGCATCATGCATGTGTCATCAATGATCCTCATCATCCTCGTCTTGATCCTCATCATCATCATTATCATCACCACCACCATCACCATCATCAACAACAATATCCTCCTGATCAACAATATCCTGATGTGCATGGCCCTCCACAATGGTGTAAGAAGATGAAGAAGGGATCTCACCATCATGTTCTTCTTGCAATGCAAGAAGTCTACGATCATCCTCTTCTTTCTCTATCATTTCTGATGTCACTTCCATTTTTTGAAATCCTCTTTCTTTGATTTTGCATACAAGACGTAAATTCGTATGAATATGAACCAGCTTTTCAACATTTCTTGGCTGCAATTTATTTCTTCTCTTTGTATGTATCAAAGAAAAGGTACTCCAATTCCTTTCACAAGGGGAAGCACAAGACCCTTGAGAAAGCACACGAAGAACCAATTTCTGCAAATTTGGCACACTTTCCCCAAATGTTTCCCACCATTTCATAGCATTATGCATCCTACTTTCATCTTTTGCAATAGACCGTGCAAATAAACCTTCCATAGACTTATACATGTCCATTTCATGGATTAAGACTCCTTGCTTTTTAATATCACCACATGTATATCTTTTAATGAGATCAATCCAACCCGAATGCACCTCTGAATCCAATTGTGGAGATTTACTCTTCCAAATAGGGTGAAGCATATATGCTGCTGCATGAAGAGGTGAATGTAACATATTCCACCTTTCAACACATAAATTTTTAACTTCTTCAAGTCTTGCTGAATCAATACTCTCTATAGAAGAAATACTCTCAATCATTCTATTTGTAAGTTCATAAATGAGACCCTTAGTGGCCCCTTCTCTATCAGCCAAGCGCAAGACTTTCAAAATATGAGCACATATTTTAACAATATCCCTTGCGTGTCTCCGAAAAAATGCACTAAGAATAATAGAAGATACATCTTCCGCCTTTT